>JAOBSW010000679.1:0-138811 GCA_026214975.1 Gentiana macrophylla | reverse complement strand
TTATCGTTGTGGTCGATATCACATCGTTACGTCAAAGATAATTACAAACGTTTTTTCCATACTTTTTTGTACCCACCGATTACTTAACGGTGTGATTTTTGATTCCTTGTACAAGGCCATTCGGGTCTCCGTTTTGCTTGCCGTTTGCGCCGGCGTGCCTTAATTATCTTTCAGGTCGATATCACATCAGTACTTCAAAGAAAATTACAAACTTTTTTTCATACTTTTTTTTGGTACCCATAGAGTACTTAACTGTGTGATTTTTGATTCCTTGTACAAGTCCATTCGGGTGTCCGTTTTGTGCTGGTCTACCTTATTTATCGTTCTGGTCGATATCACATCAGTACTTCAAAGAAAATTACAAACTTTTTTTTCGTACTTTTCTTGTACCCACCGATTACTTAACGGTGTGATTTTTGATTCCTTGTACAAGGCCATTCGGTTATCCGTTTCGCCTGCAGTTTGCACCACATGCCTTATTTATTGTTGTGGTCGATATCACATCGTTACTTCAAAGATAATTACAAACCGTTAATTTCATAATTTTTAATACCCACAGAGTACTTAACGGTGTGATTTTTGATACCTGGTACAAGGCCATTCTGATCTCCGTTTTGCTTGCCGTTTCGCCGGTGTGCCTTATTCATTGTTCGGGTGGATATCACATCAGTACTTCAAAGAAAATTACAAACATTTTTTTTGTACTTTTTTTGTACACTCCGATTAATTAAATGTCTGATTTTTGATTCCTTGTACAAGGCCATTCGGGAGTACGTTTCACATGCCGTTTTCGCAGATGTGCCTT
Source organism: Gentiana macrophylla (assembly GCA_026214975.1). Classification (NCBI taxonomy): domain Eukaryota; kingdom Viridiplantae; phylum Streptophyta; class Magnoliopsida; order Gentianales; family Gentianaceae; genus Gentiana; species Gentiana macrophylla. Next base: position 138,006 of record JAOBSW010000679.1, on the reverse strand, counting down.
ATTTAACGTTCTGGTCGATATCACATCGTCACGTTTAAGATAATCACAACCTTATTTTTCGTATTTTTTTCATACCCATAGATTACTTAACGGTGTGATTTTTAATTCCTTGTACAAGGCCATTCGGGGGTCCGTTTTGCAAGCCGTTTCCGACGTGCCGTATTTATCGTTCTAGTCGATATCACATCACTACTACAAAGAAAATTAAAAACTTTTTTTTCGTATTTTTTTGTACCCACCGATTACTTATCGGTGTGATTTTTGATTCCTTGTACAAGGCCATTCGGGTGTCCATTTCGCATGCCGTTTACACAGCCGTGCCTTATTTAACGTTCTGGTCGATATCAAATCAGTACTTGAAACAAAATTACAAACTTTTTTGTCATACTTTTTTTGTACCCACCGATTACTTAACGGAGTATTTTTTGATTCCTTGTACAAGGCCATTCTAGTGTCCGTTTTGCCTGTCGTTTACTCTTCCGTGCCTTATTTATGGTTGTGGTCAATATCACATCGTTACTTCAAAGATAATTACAAACCTTTTTTCGTACTTTTTTTGTACCCAGCGATTACTTAACGGTGTGATTTTTTATTCCTTGTACAAGGCCATTCGGGTCCGTTTCGCCTGCCGTTTGCAACACCGTGCCTTATTTATCGTTGTGGTCGATATCACATCGTTACTTCAAAGATATTTGCAAACTTTTTTTTCGTACTTTTTTATACCCAATGATTACTTAACTGTGTGATTTTTGATTCCGTGTACAAGGCCATTCTAGTGTCCGTTTTACCTGCCGTTTGCACCGCCGTGCCTCATTTATCGTTGTGGTCGTTATCACATCGTTACTTCAAAGATAATTATAAACCTTTTATTTCGTACTTTTTTTTATACCAATGATTACTTAACGGTGTGATTTTTTATTCCTTGTACAATGCCCTTCGGGTGTCTGTTTCGCATGCCGTTTACGCTGCGGTGCCTTATTTAACATCCTCTTCGATATCACATCATTACGTTGAAGAAAATAACAACCTTATTATTCGTACTTTTTTCATTCCCATATATTACTTAACGTTGTGATTTTTGATTCCTTGTACAAGGCCATTCTAGTGTCCGTTTCGCATGCCGTTTGCACCGGCGTGCCTTATTTATCGTTGTGGTCGATATCACATCGTTACTTCATAGATAATTACAAATCTTTTTTTCATATTTTTTTTTGTACCAATAGAGTACTTAACGGAGTGATTTTTGATTCCTAGTACAAGGCCATTCTAGTGTCCATTTTGCCTGCTGTTTGCACCGCCGTGCATTATTTATCGTTGTGGTCGATATCACAACATTACCTCAAAGATAATTGCAAACCTTTTTTCATACTTTTTTTATACCCACCGATTACTTAACGGTGTGATTTTTGATTTCTTGTACCAGGCCATTCTAGTCTCCGTTTTGCTTGCTGTTTGCACCTCCGTGCCGTATTTATCATTCTGGTCGATATCAAATAAGTGCTTCAAAGAAAATTACAAATGTTTTTTTTCGTAATTTTTTTTGCACCCATAGAATACTTAACGGTGTGATTTTTGATTCCTTGTACAAGGCCATTCTAGTGTCCGTTTCGCATGCCGTTTACGCCGATATCTCTTATTTAACTTTCAGGTCGATATCACATAGTTACTTCAAACCGAATTACAAATGTTTTTTTTTCGTACTTTTTTTTGTACCCACAGAGTACTTAACAGTGTGATTTTTGATTACTTGTTCACGGCCATTCTGGTGTCCGTTTTCCCTGCCGTTTGCACCGCCGTGCCTTATTTATCGTTGTGGTCAATATCACATCAGTACTTCAAAGAAAATTACAGACCTTTTTGTTCGAAATTTTTTTGTACCCACAGAGTACTTAACGATGTGATTTTTGATTTCTTGTACAAGACCATTCTAGTGTCCGTTTCGCCTGCCATTTGCGCCGGCGTGCCTTATTTATCGCTTCTGGTCGATATCACATCAGTACTTCAAAGAAAATTACAAACATTTTTTCGTAGTTTTTTTGTGCCCACTGATTACTTAACGGTGTGATTTTTGATTCCTTGTACCGTCCGTTTCACCTGCTGTTTGCACCGCCGTGCCTTATTTATCGTTGTGGTCGATATCACATCGTTACTTCAAAGATAATTACAAACGTTTTTTTGTACTTATTTTTGTACCCATAGAGTGCTTAACGGTATGATTTTTTATTTCTTGTACAAAACCATTCTAGTGTCCGTTTTGCATGCCGTTTGCACCGACGTGCCTTATTTATCGTTGTGGTCGATATCACATCGATACTTCAAAGATAATTACAAACCTTTTTTTCATACTTTTTTTTATACCTACAGAGTACTTAACGGTGTGATTTTTTATACTTTGTACAAGGCCATTATGTTCTACGTTTTGTTTTCCGTTTGAGCCGGCATGCCATATTTATCGTTTTGGTCGATATCACATCAGTACTTCAAAAAAAATTACAAACGTTTTTTTTCGTACTTTTTTTTTGTTCCCATAGAGTACTCTACGGTGTGATTTTTCATTCCTTGTACAAGGCCATTCTAGTGTTCGTTTTGCCTGCCATTTGCACCGCTGTGCCTTATTTATCATTGTGGTCGATATCGCATCGTTACTTCAAAGATAATTACAAACCTTTTTTTTTGTATTTTTTTATACCCAATGATTACTTAACGGTGTGATTTTTGATTCCTTGCACAAGGCCATTTGGGTGTCCGTTTTGCATACCGTTTGCACCGACGTGTACAATTTAACTTTTTGGTCGATATCACATCGTTACTTAAAAGAAAATTACAAACCATTTTTTTCATACTTTTTTTTGTACCCACCGATTACTTAACGGTGTGATTTTCGATTCGTTGTACAAGGCCATTCTGGCCTCCGTTTTGCTTGCCGTTTGCGCCGGCGTGCCTTAATTATCGTTCTGGACGATATCACATCAGTACTTCAAAGATAATTACAAACCTTTTTTTTCGTACTTTTTTATACCCACCGATTACTTAACTATGTGATTTTTGATTCCTTGTACAAGGCCATTCGGGTGTCCGTTTCGCATGCCGTTTACGCCGATTTGTCTTATTTAACTTTCTGGTCGATATCACATAGTTACTTCATAGAGAATTACAAACGTTTTTTCATACTTTTTTTGGTACCCATAGAGTACTTAACGGTGTGATTTTTGATTCCTTGTACAGGGCCATTCGGGTGTCCATTTCGCTTGCTGTTTACGCCGATTTCTCTCATTAAACTTTCTGGTCGATAACACATCGTTACTTCAAAGAAAATTACAAGTCTTTTTTCGTACTTTTTTTGTACCTATAGAATATATAATAGTGTGATTTTTGATTCCTTGTACTAGGCCATTATGGTATCCGTTTCGCATGCCGAATACACCGGCGTGCCTTGTTTATCATTCTGGTCGATATCACATCAGTACTTCAAAGAAAATTACGAACTTTTTTTTTCCAGAATTTTTGTTGTACCCATAGAGTACATAACGGTGTGATTTTTCATTTCTTGTACCAGGCCATTCGGTTGTCCGTTTTGTTTGCCGTTTGCACCGACGTGTCTTATGTAACTTTCTGGTCGATAACACATCATTACTTCAAAGATAATTTAAAACATTTTTTCGTCCTTTTTTTGTACCCATAGAGTACTTAACGGTGTGATTTTTGATTCCTTGTACAAGGCCATTCTAGTGTCCGTTTTGCATGCCGTTTGCGCCGGCGTGCCTTATTTATCGTTATGGTCAATATCAGGTCGTTAATTAAAAGATAATTACAAACATTTTTTCGTACTTTTTTTATACCCAATGATTACTTAACGGTGTGATTTTTGATTCCTTGTACAAGGCCATTCTAGTGTCCGTTTCACATGCCGTTTGCACCGCCGTGCCTTATTTATTGTTTTGGTCGATATCATATCAGTACTTCAAAGATAATTACGATCCTTTTTTTTCTTACTTTTTTTGTACCCACAGAGTACTTAACGGATGATTTTTGATTCCTTGTACCAGGCCTTTCGGTTGTCCGTCTCGCCAGCCGTTTGCGCCGCCATGCCTTATTTATCGTTGTGGTCGATATCACATCGTTACTTCAAAGATAATTACGAACGTTTTTTTCATACTTTTTTTGTACCCATAGAGTACTTAACGGTGTGATTTTTGATTCCTTGTACAAGGCCATTCTAGTGTCCGTTTCTCATGCCGTTTGCACCGCCGTGCCTTATTTATCGTTGTGGCCGATATCACATCGTTACTTCAAAGATAATTACAAACCTTTTTTGTACTTTTTTTGTACCCACAGAGTACTTAACGGTGTGATTTTTTATACCTTGTAAAAGGCCATTCTGGTCTCCCTTTTGTTTGCCGTTTGCGCCGGCGTGCCTTATTTATCGTTCTGGTCGATATCACATCAGTACTTCAAAGCAAAAGACAAACGGTTTTTTTCATACTATTTTTTGGTACCCATAGTGCACTTAACAGTGTGATTTTTTATTCCTTGTACAAGGCCATTCTGGTCTCCATTTTGCTTGCCATTTTCGCCAAGTGCCTTATTTATCGTTCTGGTCGATATCACAACAGTACTTCATAGAAAATAAAGAAAGTTTTTTTCGTACTTTTTTTGTACCCGTAGAGTACTTAACGGTGTGATTTTTTATTCCTTGTACAAGGACATTCGGGTGTCCCTTTCGCTTGCCGTTTGCGGCGGCGTGACTTATTTATCGTTCTGGTCGATATCACATCAGTACTTCAAAGAAAATTACAAACTTTTTTTTCGTACTTTTTTTTGTACACATAGATTACTTAACGGTGTGATTTTTGATTCCTTGTTCAAGGCCATTCAGGTGTCCGTTTTGCGTACCGTTTACGCCGATTTGTCGTATTTAACTTTCTGGTCGATATCACAAAGTTCCTTCACAGAAAATTACAAACGTTTATTTTTGTCCTTTTATTGTACCCAATGATCACTTAACGGTGTGATTTTTGATTCCTTGTACAAAGCCATTCTAGTGTCCGTTTCGCATGCCGTTTACACCGATTTGTCTTTTTAACTTTCTGGTCGATATCACATCGTTACTTCAAGAATAATTACAAACCTTTTTTTGTACTTTTTTTGTACCCACAGATTACTTAACGGTGTGATTTTTGATACCTTGTACAATGCCATTCTGGTCTCCGTTTTGCGTGCTGTTTGCGACGCCGTGTCTTATTTAACGTTCTGGTCAATATCACATCATTATTTCGAAGAAAATCACAACCTTATTTGTCATACTTTTTTCATACCCATAAAGTACTTAACAGTGTGATTTATGATTACTTGTACAAGGGCATTTTAGTGTCCGTTTTGCCTGCCGTTTGCACCGCCAGGCCTTATTTATCGTTGTGGTGAATATCACATCAATACTTCAAAGAACATTACAAACGTTTTTTTGTACCCATAGAGTACTTAACGATGTGATTTTTGATTCTGTTGGACTTATTTCTTAGTTTTGATGATGAGTGCCATACTAGCTGTTATAGTGCAAAGGCAAAAAGATGTCTAGATAAAATGTATAGGTTTATTAGAGTTTGATTCATAAATAGGTTTGATCAAACAAGCATCAGTAATAGGTCAGCCGATCGTTTATCGCCAGACCGGTCTAGGTCGATGGGGTAGATAGGTCGTAGACTGGTCCGCAACTTTCTTTGAAGATCAAGACTCAAGGCCGAGGGTTCAAACTCAAGAAATGAAGGCTAAGGGATCAAACTTAGTATTTAATGTCAAGGATATGGAATCGATTATCTAGGCAAGTCTGTGATGACCTAAATTGATTACATATACCTTGTGTAGAAGGTCTAAGTTCCACAAGTTGGATGATGTTTGGAACTTAGTTATATTCAAAATGATGTAATCTAACTTCACAAATAAAAGTTGGATAAAGGAATCACCGTGCATTATATTTTACAGATAAAATATAATATTCAAAGAGATCGATTGGTTTTACAAAGCAGACTAATGAACCTCACTGATATATGCCTCGATTAATTCAAGATTATTGAGAAGTTACATGGATAAGAACAGCCAACTAACTACCTCGACTTATCAAGCAAATCAAAGGCCGAGATTAAAAGACGTTAGGATGATCCATATTTTTATCCATTGATACAAGTCAAAGGGTGGACAGATCCACATCACAAAAAGTAATCCCGACAATGTCACCCTATGAATAGTGACAGAATGCAGTGAGGATGGGACAAATACAAGGAACGGTCACATTTGAATTTCAAATTCAAGTCACATGCATTCCTACCTATAAATAGAGGACTTTCAACTCAAGAAGAAGATGATGAATTTTGGAATAAACTTCAAGTGATAACATTGAGTGAAAAACACCTCTTTAAACTTACTGAGCTTAAGGTCATTGATCTAGTTATTTTCTTCAAGTGCATTATGTGTTTAAGCCGCATCAAGCATACACACTTGAAGACCGCAAGTCGCCGATTATATCATCCTAATCAAGTCGCCAGAATCAATCATTTACTTGATTCATTCTTTATTTTATAAAGAGCCTCTTGAAGACAATGAAGCATCCGTTAGGTGTGAAAGATCATTGGTTTGTGGTGGAGCTGTGAAGAGGAAATTCTACCCTTCAAGGACCAAAGGAAGACTCGGAGCAAAGAATCCTACCTGTTCTAGTTTTCAGTTTGTGAAGCCATAGTTATTGGTGAAGGACAAGCAACCTAGGATTCTTTGTAATAGATAACTCAAAGATTACTAGTGAATTTCCTCCAACATCACAGGAGAAGAGTGGACGTACAGGATTACATCACCTGGAACCACTATAAAATCTCTACATACTTACTTCGCATTTACTTTCTGCACTTAGTCATTATTCATATCAACCTGCTGAATCTAGCAACTGAAATCACACACATACACTACTGAGTATCTAATACTTAGTAACATATTTAACAACAAGTAACAAGGCTTAATTTTGATATTATTCCGCTGCACAAATTCAGCAAGAATCGAATCACAAGTGAGACTCACATTTATCGGCAAGAAAGTTATCGAGGTCTCAAAGCAGACCATCAAGTATCGCAGTCACTGCTTGCAGAATTTGTTAACTCCAAAGTTTTAAGTGTTAAGTTTATTCACCCCCCCCCCTCTAAACTTAACTAAAGCCTTTTCAAGGACCAACAATTGGTATCGAGCGCAAGGCTTCGCTCAAGGAATCCTACTTGTTGTGCTTGTGAAAATTCTTTAAAAACTTTCCTTCAAGTTACCGATTTTCAAGACTTGCATCATGGATAACACACGGCTATGCTAGAACCATGTTGATGTGCTCTCTTGATAGATTTGATGAGTATAAACGCGAATGCAGCATATCTTGTCGCTACTCATGATGAGATGATGGATGTACTAACTGAAGGACCACTGGAGATTACAAAGGCAGTAACAGTGGGTGACAGAACTGAGTACATTCCTAAACCAAAGAGAGAATGGAATGCAGAAGACAGGAAAAGAGCAAACCTCAACAACATTGCTATTGATATATCATCTACGTAACCTTGGATAGCAATATGTACATGAAAGTCAAAGATTGCAAGACTGCAAAGGAACTTTGGGATAAGATTCACTTAATCTGTGAAGGCACTGATGCAATAAAGAAGAACAAAATCAGTGTGGCCAGAAAAAGGTTTCAAAAGTTCAAAATGCTACCTAATGAAACCATTGAGCAAATGGAGTCCAGATTCAATGCAATCTTAGATGAACTTACTCACGAGTGTGTAGTTATTCAAAAGAGGAAGTAAACACCAAAATCTTGGAAGCTTTACACTGCAAGAGATGTTTGGAAAATGAAGGTGACTGCAATTGAAGAAATGAGAAAGCTGCATGAAGAAGACACCTTCAAACTGTTCTCTGATCTTAAGGCCTATGAATTTAGCAAGAAGCTAGTGCCTGAAACTGAAAAGGAAGAGCCAAAGACCACTGCATTGGCTGCTTCACATCATGAAGAAACATCAGGAGGACAGGATGATATGCTAGATGAAATGCAAGAACAAATTGCCCTCACCGAGCAAGAAAATCGAATGATGAAGACCGGAAAGGCCCCTACAAGAAATTTCACAGAGAGGCCTCACCAAAGAAGGAAAGAAGAACCAAAGAAAGATAATGACTATCTATGCTTTCATTGCAAGAAACCGTGACACTTCGCACTGATTGTCCCGAGTTGAAACAAGGCAAGGAACTCGATTATCTTTGCTTCAACCGTAAAGAAGCCTGGACATTTTAGACTGATTGTCCGACTCATCAAGACTAAGAGTCAACAAAGGAGACATGGCAAGAAGGCTATGGTTGGTCCGAAGATGAATCGAGATATGAAGTGGGATCTCAAAAGGAAATGAATCGGATGACACAAAGATCAAGTTGCTTTGATATGGAGGATTATGCTTTGTTTGGCCAACATGGATGAAACTCGAGGAGGTATACAACATCAGTATCTATAAACACTCCTGCTGAAGTGATTGTGAATCAACTCGTGGTTCAAATCCTAGAAATTCGACAACAATGAGACTTTGGATGCCATCCTTAATCAACTAAGGATAATACAATCTGGTTATGAGATTGTGAAGGCCAAAAAGAGGCTCTTGAGTTAGAAGTTGGAAGATTGAAAGTTTGAATTAAGGGTTTTCAAAGGTAAGGAAAAAGATGTTGGATGTAATCGAGATAAGTCTGCACAACATCCAAAGACCTCTCCTCCTCTTTGAACCATCTTGTTCCAATATCGCATACAAATCAGAAAGCCTTATGGAGATAGAATCGGGCTTGGATTTGGAACTCAAGAATCTAACAAGAGTGGATCCAGAAGGTTATCAACCTAGTACCAGCAATTGGTCCTAAGTTTGTGCCTCGCACTAGATCCATCTCCCAGTAAAGGTCAAGCAAGAAAAACCAAATGAGAATGCCTCAAAGAAGCAAAATCGAAAGTCTCGAAAGTCAACACTCCTAGTAAAAGAATAAATCCAAAAATAGGATCATTGCACCTTCTAAGTCTCTGATAGCAGAGACTGCTACTACCAAGTCTGGCTGGACCACGTAAGGAAAGAAACAGAAATATTCCAAGAATAAGAATCCTAAATCCAAGAATGTTGATCATTCAAGGGATACTTATCTCGTGGAAAGGTAGACTGCTCCTCACTTGATAATGATTGGAATATTCCCGCATCTAATGCTAAAACAAATCAGATAACCATACTACTAGGGTAAAACCTGAGACAATGGAATCACAGAGGACTTACACAAGACCTCAAAGAGACTCCATATTACAGTATCAAGCTTTCTAATAGACAAGACACCTATGGTTATGCAAATGTTTCTAATAACAAGAATCATTTCAAACAAAGATTATGTACCAAAAGGCCGAAAAACATATGTGGTTCCTACACAACCTATCATTAGAACTTATGGATGTGTGGAATACATGTATGAACCAAAGTATGAACCAAAGTATGACACATTTAGAGAAGACCCTATGGAAACATACCAAGGGTCATGCTTGCCATCGACCACTATGGACCCAAACAGATTTGGGTACCTAAAATGCATTAACTTTGTTTTGTAGGGTGTCTGGTACTTTGACAGTGGATGTTCCAGACACATGACAAAGAATAAGCACTGTCTTACAAACTTTGTGGCAAAAGATGGTCCAAGGGTGAATTTTGGCAACAAAAATACACTGCTATACAAGAGGATATGGCACACTTGTCGAAAATGGACTTACAATCAAGAATGTTGCATATGTGGAAGGATCGGTTTACAACTTGCGAGCAATCGACAATTCGTGATATGGGATACAAGGTCACTTTTGACAAAAACAATTGTATTGTCATTAGTGAAAGAGGTGATCAAGTTGTACTTGCTGGTAGAAGGCAACAGAACATGTATGTTGTGGATTGGTCTCATCGCAGCCTCAGAAACACTCGCTCGATTGTGCATACCAAATCAACTCAATTGGTTATGGCACAAGAAGTTAAATCATCTAAATTTTGATGATATTAATCGCTTAGTGAAGAAGAAGTTAGTGGTTGGTTTACCTCGAGATCACATTCAAGAAGGATGCTATATGTGATGCATGTCGGCAAGGTAAATGAGATAAAGTCAAGTTTCAAGTCAAAGACTAAACAGTCAACTAACAGAGTGTTGGAGCTTATGCACATGGATCTTTTGGACCAATAACTCCAACAAGTGTGACAGAAAGAAATACACCTTAGTGGTTGTGGATGATTTTTCTAGATACACTTGGGTGATATTCATGAACAAGAAAAGTGAGACACTCCAAAGCTTACCTAATCTTTTGAAGAGATTACAAAATGAGAAAAGTTTAATACTCATAAAGATTAGATCGGATCGTGTACTGAATTTCTCAACAAAGTTATAAGAGAATATCAGAATGTAATGGTGTACTTCATCAACTTGTCATTGCCGGTACACCTCAAAGAAAATAGGGTTCTTTGAAAAGAAAAACAGGACATTAAAGGCGCAGAAGAACAATGATTTGTGAAGCATTGCTACCTGAAAGATATTAAATCAAGCGAAGAAATACAACTTTGCTATACACAAAATAGAACATCAAGAAACAAGAAGTCAAAGACACCTTATGAGATCTGGAATGGAAGGATACCTAATATATCCTATTTTCACCCTTTTGGAAGCAAATGTTTTATTCTAAATCATAAAGTTCATTTGAAAACATTCCAACCAAAATCGATGAAGGAATTTTCTTAGGATATTCTTCATCAAGTGAGCATTGAGTCTTCAACAAAAGAACATCAAACATGAAGAAACAATCAATGTTGTGTTTGATGAACCTAAGTTTACTGGTATGGAAGATAAAGAGTGTGAACTCATGAAAATCAACAAATCATTGATCCAGTTGTGTTGAAGTTTTGGAAAGATTCAATGACTTAAAAGTTTCGATCATCGCTTCATTGAACATCCTGCGACAATGTTATCGATGCAACAACCGGGCGAGTTCAAGGATCTCACGACCCCACAGTAGAAGAAACTACAAAGAGCCCTATCAAGATGATATACACGAAAATCAAAATAACCAAAATCCACAATGGTTAAGGAATCACCTCTTTGAACAAGTAATTGGCAATGTACAAACAAGGTGTGAGGACAAGAAGACAACTGAAGCTATGTTTACTTGCTTTCTATCACAAATGGAACCCAAAGTTGTTGAAGAAGAAATTTGATCCCAGATGGATAATTGCTATGCAAGAAGAATTAAATGAATTTGAAAGAAATCAAGTTTGGACACTTGTTGAAAGGCCAAGTCATGCAAATATCATTGGTACTAAATGGGTATACAGAAATAAACTTGATGAATCTGTACCATTGTTAGAAATAAGGCCGACTAGTTGCAAAAGGCTATTCTCAAGCGTAAGGAATAGATTTTGATGAGACTTATGCACTGCTGCAAGATTGGAATCTATCGATTATTTTTGGCACATGCTGCATACAAGAACTTCAAAGTATATCAAATGGATGTCAAGAGTGCATTTTTGAATGGTATCCTAGAGGAGGAAGTGTATGTTCAAAGAACCTCCTGGATTTGAAGTTAAAGATCAAGAAGATAAAGTGTATAGACTCAACAAGGCACTTTATGGATCAAACAAGCACCAAGAGCATGGTATGAGACTCTATCTCAATTCTTGGTGGACAATGGTTTTACAAAAAGGACCATTGACAAGACACTTTTCGAGAATCAGTGAAGGGACAACACCTGCTTTGGTACAAATTTATGTGGATGACATAATTTTTGGTTCTCGAGAATGATTTACTTTGTGAAAAGTTTGCAAATCTAATGAAGAGCAAATTCCAAATGAGTATGATGGGAGAAATGAATTACTTCTTGGGATTGCAAGTTAAATAGATTGAAAGATGGAATCTTCATTCATCAAACCAAGTATACCAAAGAGTTGTCAAGAAATTTGGTATGGAAAACAAAGACTAAGAGCTCAACTCCTATGAGTACAAACATCGATTGGATGAAGATAAAGAAGGCAAAGATGTTGATCGGACTTTTGTATGAGAAGGATGATAGGCGTCTATTTGTATCTCATGCCCAAAGCAGACTGATATATCCTTTGTTGTAGGTGTTTGTGCAAGATTTCAATCCAAACTAAAAAGAAAGTCATTTAGGTGTCTTTGTCAAAAGAATTCTTAAGTACCTAAAAGAGACTTTGGGAGTAGGAATATGGTATTCCAAGGAAGGAAGCTTCAAGGTAATATCCTACTCAGATTCTGATTATGCTGGATGCAAGATTGATAGAAAAAGCACCTCAGAACCTCGCCGCTTAATGGAAATAGACTGGTCTCCTGGTTTAGCAAGAAACAGATTCTATTTCAACTTCCACTTTGCCGGTGAATACATTGTTCTTTGGAAGTTGTTTGTGCACAAGTACTATGGCTAAGACAACAATTAAGGGATTATGGAATTGAAGATAAGGAAATTCCAATCATGTGTGACAACACAAGTGCAATTGCAATCACAGAAAATCCTGTTTTGCATTCAAGAACCAAGCACATTGATGTGAGACATCATTTTATAAGAGATCATGTTGAAAAGAAAGATGTGGTGGTTCTATACATTCCTACTGAAGATCAACTTGCTGATATTTTCACTAAGCCACTTGATAGTGAAAGATTTGCCAAATTAAGAACTGAACTTGGAATTATAAAGATTGACTGATATTCAGCAATGTACTGGAATTCACCAAGGGGATTAGTCTTTGCTATGTTGGGTGAGCTCACTTAGCGATTAGTCATTGGTATCAACAATTCCATGTACTTTTGTTTGAACAATTGAGAAAATGAGGTTGCCAAGGGATTGGTCTTTGTCATGTTGGGTGAGCTCACTTGACAGATCAGTCATTGGTGTTAAACTTCATCTTGTTTTATCAATTGAACAAAACAAGGAGAAAACAAGGATCAGCAGAGTCACTTTGTCGCCAGGTCATGAAGCACATTATCGCCAGATCACGAGCCCACCTCTCGCCGAGAGGATACCTTGGTCAAGGAAACTTTACTCGACCAAAGTTATTAAGGTCAAAAAGCGCTTTGGCGGGATACTTATTTTTATTCATTATTACTACGCTTAAACCATCCAACGGTTACAAACGTTATGGTGGAGTAATGGGCCACGTGTCAAGACGTAAATTTATTCAGATTAATCGTGGTTACCTCAATGTACGGGCATAGACAGGTTTCAACTACCCACCGCCTATATATTCGCACTATCACTCAAAGAGAATCGCACTTGCAAATCGCTTTATCATCGCAATCGTTATAATCGTGTGAACACAGATTTAAGATTCAATCTTCTTCATCTCATTCTTCTCATTAAAATGGCGGAAAAAGTTGATGTACAAATAGAATCAAGCCAAAGTGTTAGAGGTTTTGTTGAAGATGCAAACAGAACTGAACTAGCCATTAACATTGGTCGAAGAATAAGGAGGTATGTCGGTCTGGAAAATGTGTTGAACATAAGACTGGACACAATTTCTTATACAAATGTTGTCAGTTTCTGGAGAACCATTCAAATAAAGGAAGGAATCAAGCATTTAAGATCACCGTAAATGGGCAAGAAATTGAAGTTTCCCCACTGAGAGGAAGTTTTTGGATTTGTTGAAGTGGTGGACGGCTCTGTGAATCCTCGAAGCAATGGGATTGGACAAATTGACGTTTGTAGATCGATTAAGACAGATGCGTAAATCAAATCCGCTCTGGGCATCAACCGCAAACACATTGGTATTGAATACGATCTGACGAGCAAGCTCATTGCAAAGAACATACTTGGGCTAGGCGGCAGATGGACACTCTATCGTGACCCAAGATAGAGTTGATGATTATCATCTGTAGGAGCATGAAGTTTGATCAGGCTGTACTTTATTCATTATATGAAGAAAGTGGCCAAGGAAGAGAGTTTAGGGAAGAGGAAGTCCAAGGCACCGCTTCTTAGGATTAATGGTCCGACTCTGTTGAATCATCTTGGAATTCCCGATGTAGCACCTGTGGATATTAATCGATCTAGATACAAGAAGGAGATTGATTATGCAATTCCTGGACTTGATGATGATGAAGAAATTGTTTGGAGAAGTCTGCGATGATAATGATGATGGAGATGATGGTGATATCGGTGGTGAGCGGTGTTCAAGAAACTAAGAAGATTTCCATCAAACCTCTTTGCACCAAAGAAAACTCTGCTGAAAAAGGAAGAAGAGTCTTGATGTTAGAAAGACTACGAAGTCCCGAAATCAAAAGAACAAGAAAGGAAACAAAGACAGATCGTTGAGTCTGCGCCGAGGTCAAGTGGAGGTTATCGACCTCGCCTGTGGGCTTCAAGAAAAAAGCTGTTGGTGAAATTTTTAGAACAACATGAAGGAAGCAAGTAGAAAAAGAAAATTGACTAGAAAAGATGATGATGATGAACCCCTATCCAAGAGGTTGAAGGAAGTTGCCAAAAGAAGAAATATGGCAAGGGAAAGAGTTGAAAATTTTGGAGGCACAGAGGGCCCAAGAAGAAGCATCGAGAGAAGAGGAAGAAGAGGTCATTGAAGCCGAGCCTCTAACTATCATTCCACCAGTTGTTATCGATTCCTCCAATGAAGAAGTTATCAAGTCCACCGATGTTTGAACAGGTTGTTGTTTTTGAGCAATCAGAGAGGATCTACAAAGTCCTCACGACCCTCGAGCCTTCTTGTAGTATCCATCGAAGAACCACAAAGAAACCACTCAAACTGAACTCTTTGTGGTGGTTGAAGAGGTGATTGGAGACTTGTTTGAAGACCACCTGCAAATTTGGCAATAGTTCGGGGGAAGAGTAAATGTTGCTAACCTTGCTAATGAGCATGTAAGTCGGGGGAACCAAGTGTGATACAGATGGAAGTAGTAGGTACAAATGTACAATCACAAAGAACTCTCTTGACTTTCAAACATCTCGTAGAAGATACCATGAATCGCTTGTTGGAACCTTTGAGGTCAACAAGCTCACTGAGCTTGCTCCCTGAGAGATCTTTTATGCCATTTGAAAGGCATGTGAAGAAGAGCAAGAAAATCGAAGGGTATGTGGACCCCAAACTTTAGCAAATTGTCGATTACTTCCAAAGGAAGTTTGGGTTCTACAAAAGACAAAACCAATTTGCTCAACCAATGATGATTTTGAAGAATGGGTTTTTGACAAGTTGGGAGTGGAAAATTTGCTTGGATCTCGATTGATACAACCTTGCCGCAATCAAGACCGATGGATCTGCTTTGATGAGCAACGTAAGGAGGAGGGTATCCAATTTAGAGATCCAAGAGATGGTCCTGATGATTCTTCTTCATCATCGAGATAGTAGAGAGATTTTCCTCTGGACCAGAGAATCAAGTGGGGCTGCACTAACACATGTACCATCTGCATAACATAATCCATCGATCTTTGGAAGATCTCACGAGGGCCAAGCAGATCGGAGAAATGGATGAGGAACTACAAGATCTCACCATGGATGATCTAGAAGCACTAATCACCGAGGAATTACATTGAGTCTTTGGTAGGTCGACTGATGAACCAAGCACATTTCATGTTGTAGAGCCTCTTGCACAACCTCGAAGATGTATGTGAATCGCTGATTTGGATGTGGAAAAGACCATCGACTTCATGAACCAAGTGCTAGTTCCGAGGAATCCATTGAATATCAAAGTGGATTTGACTTTGAAGGATTCTCACCAAAATCGCCATGATTCTCACCAAGATTGGTCATGCGAGAAGGTTTTCAAGTGGATAATGAAGCCATATTTAATCCACGGTGAAATTGAAGAGGAGGTACAGGTTCTTTGAGATACAAACAAAGACTGGACAAAGGTTGGAACAGGAGGTACAGCAGTTTCTTTGAGTCACAAACAAAGACTGGACAAAGGTTGGAACTGATTTGGGTTTGGAGGAAACCCCATTGCTTTGATGAGGGCTCTTTGTAGTGGAGCTCTTTGGAGCCAAGGCCATCAGTAGGAAGGATAGTCGTGATCGATCGTTAATGAGGATGAGCAAACACTTGGACTATAACTACAAATGATGAAGAATTTCAAATTTTTGGAGAAGAAGAAGTTGTTGAAGAACCCGCACAAGATCCTATCCTTGAAGATGTTCTTGGTGCAATGGTTGAGGAAGGACCTCCCCTCTTGGGAGAGATATGAGCAGAGCTATGGTCATCAGCTGACAACAGGCACAATATAGAGTTGAGGAGCCTGCTGATGGATCTAATGAGAGTAGAATGGCGAGTGGAGTGCCAATTGAAGTTGTCAATGAGTTAAGAACTGTAAGAAATGACATGCAACAGCTTAAGAACTCAATTGGACAGTAAGAACAGAGATTTGAAGAATCGATGAAGATGGTAAATGATAATAGACAATCTCATCGACATGATTGCTTCAAACTTTGCATCTACTCAAAATGCAATGAATAATTTGATACTAGATGTCAAGGGTATCAAAGTTGGAAATACAGCCAAAGACAAGTTTCTAAAAGATCAACTTGTCTCTATACATGAGAAACTTGACAAGCTTGTCAAAGCTCCCAAACTTGTTTGAGCCTATTGTTTGCACAACAACTCACGTGTGCTGATCCCAAACTCACCGAAAGGATCAACAGACTCGGAGGAGACCCCGCAATCAAGGATTACTTCACTTGATATTAGAACTGAACAAAGTGGCGTGTCAATTACACAGAGTGATAGTATCACAGAAGCTATTCATGGCCTCATCTCACGTTTTGTTGATGATGTCACTAAGGGGGAAGAGGGCTAATCACCGCAAAAAAGAGAGGCTGCCGACTCTTTGCACGTAAGAGATGGACTGATGATACAAATGCTTTTAGGCAACTCGCACTGGCATTGCAACTCACGAGATGATCTCCTCATCACAGTACAAGAAAGAGTTTCATAACAGAAGGAGACCCTATCGTGACATGGGATTTCATGAAGGTCTTAACTCTTTCTTGAGTTTGAAGTTTTGGGAGGCAAGGATTAAAGCCTTAAGAGCAAATACCAGAGGCAGAAGAAGTAGCAGAGGTGAAAAGGTGCTGCCAATTACAAAAGCAAAAGATTCACTGAATGAATTTAAGGAGCTGTATATGAAGTTTGGCTTCAGGGTGAATCAGATCAATCTTGTCCTGCCTGAAGCATGGAATTGGTGGAAACAAGTCAATTCTTATATTGACTTTACACTTATTGAGAATGAATGGATGGTTGAAATGATAGAAGAGATCAGAGCCTATCAAGAGCAAGCTGAGAAGGCTAGACAAGAAAGAGAGAAGAGACAATAGATCAGTTACTTATCACTGTTTATCTTTGCTGTATCTAGTTGTAATAATCAGAACAAATATTTATAATGAGAATTGACTGAATTTGTTCTGTTTGTGTTTTTATCTTTTTGCTTTGCTGATTAGGTGAGGGTAGTGGCATCATCACCAAAAAGGGGGAAATTGTTGGACTTATTTCTTAGTTTTGATGATGAGTGCCATACTAGCTGTTATAGTGCAAAGGCAAAAAGATGTCTAGATAAAATGTATAGGTTTATTAGAGTTTGATTCATAAATAGGTTTGATCAAACAAGCAATTTGTAATAGGTCGTTGATCTGCTTATCACAGATGGTCTAGGTCGAGAGGGTAGATAGGTCAGAGGACTGTCTCGCAACTCTTTGAAGATCAAGACTCAAGGCCGAGGGTTCAAACTCGATGAAATGAAGGCTAAGGGATCAAACTTAGTATTTAATGTCAAGGATATGGAATCAAGATTCTAGGCAAGTCTCGTGATGACCTAAATTGATTACATATACCTTGTGTAGAAGGTCTAAGTTCCACAAGTTGGATGATGTTTGGAACTTAGTTATATTCAAAATGATGTAATCTAACTTCACAAATAAAAGTTGGATAAAAGGAATCAGCTGCATTATATTTTACAGACAAAAATATAATATTCAAAGAGATCGATTGGTTTTACTGACCAGACTAATGAACCTGCTGATATATGCCTCGATTAATTCAAGATTATTGAGAAGTTACATGGATAAGAACAGCCAACTACCTTTGACTTATCAAGCAAATCAAATGCTGAGATTAAAAAGACGTTAGGATGATCCATATTTTTATCCATTGGATACAAGTCAAAGGGGTGGACAGACTGCACTGTCAAAAAGTAATCCTGACAGTGTCAGTCCTATGAATAGTGACAGAATGCAGTGAGGATGGGACAAATACAAGGAACGGTCACATTTGAATTTCAAATTCAAGTCACATGCATTCCTACCTATAAATAGAGGACTTTCAACTCAAGAAGAAGATGATGAATTTTGGAATAAACTTCAAGTGATAACATTGAGCTGAAAAACACCTGCTTTGAACTTCATCGAGCTTAAGGTCACGATCTAGTTATTTTCTTCAAGTGCATTCTGTGTTTAAGCCGCATCAAGCATACACACTTGAAGACCGCGCAAGTCTGCGATTATATCATCCTAATCAAGTCTGCTTTGCAATCGAATCATTTACTTGATTCATTCTTTATTTTATAAAGAGCCTCGCCAAGACAATGAAGCATCTCATTAGTGTGAAAGACTGTTGGTTTGTGGTGGAGCTGGTGAAGAGGCAATTCTACCCTTCAAGGACCAGTGGAAGACTCAGGAGCAGCAATCCTACCTGTTCTTAGTTTTCAGTTTGTGAAGCCATAGTTATTGGTGAAGGACAAGCAACCTAGGATTCTTTGTAACAGATAACTCAAAGATTACTAGTGAATTTCCTCCAACATCACAGGAGAAGAGTGGACGTACAGGATTACATCACCTGGAACCACTATAAAAATCTCTCTACATACTTACTGCATTTACTTTCTGCACTTAGTCATTATTCATATCAACCTGCTGAATCTAGCAACTGAAATCACACACATACACTACTGAGTATCTAATACTTAGTAACATATTTAACAACAAGTAACAAGGCTTAATTTTGATATTATTCCATTTGCACAAATTCAATAAAGAATCTGTCGATGAGACTCATTGCTTTATCAAGAAGGTTATCGAGGTCTCAAAGAGACTCATCAAGTATCAGCCAGTCTTTGAAGTTGCAGAATTTGTTAACTCCAAAGTTTTAAGTGTTAAGTTTATTCACCCCCCCCCCCCCCTCTAAACTTAACTAAAGCCTTTTCAAGGGACCAACAGATTCTTTGTTCAAGGTCATTCTAGTCTCCATTTTGCCTGCCGTTTGCACCGCCGTGCCTTATTTATCGTTGTGGTCGATATCACATAGTTACTTCAAAGAGAATTACAAACGCGTTTTTTCAGATACTTTTTTTGTATCCACAGAGTACTTAACGGTGTGATTTTTTATTCCTTGTACATGGCCATTCGGGTGTCCATTTCGCATGCCGTTTACTCCGATTTGTCTTATTTAACTTTCTGATCGATATCACATAGTTACTTCAAAGATAATTACAAACGTTTTTTTCGTACTTTTTTTTGTACCCATAGAGTTCTTAACGGTATGATTTTTGATCCCTTGTACGGTACCATTCTAGTGTCCATTTCGCATGCCGTTTGCACCGCCGGGCCTTATTTATCGTTGTGGTCGATATCAAATCGTTACTTCAAAGATAATTACAAACCTTTTTTTCGTACTTTTTTTGTACCCAAAGAGTACTTAACGGTGTGAATTTGATACCTTGTACAAGGCCATTCTAGTCTCCGTTCTGCTTGCCGTTTGCGCCGGCGTGCCTTATTTATCATTCTGGTCGATAACACATCGTTACTTCAAAGATAATTACAAACCTTTTTTTCGTACATTTTTGTACCCACCGATTACTTAACGGTGTGATTCTTCATTCCTTGTACCGGGCCATTCTGGTGTCCGTTTTTTGCACCGGCGTGCCTTATTTATCGTTCTGGTCAATATCAAATCAGTACTTCAAGGAAAATTACTAACCTTTTTTTCGTACTTTTTTTATACCCACCGATTACTTAACGGTGTGATTTTTGATTCCTTGTACAGGGCCATTCTAGTGTCCGTTTCGACTGCAGTTTGCGCCGGCGTGCCTTATTTATCGTTGTGGTCGATATCACATCAGTACCTCAAAGAAAATAACAAACCTTTTTTTTCGTACTTTTTTTATACCCACCGATTACTTAACGATGTGCTTTTTGATACCTTGTACAAGGCCATTCTGGTCTCCGCTTTGCTTACGCTTGATCCGGCGTGCCTTATTTATCGCTCGTCGATATCACATCAAGATTTCTTCAAAATTACAAACGTTTTTTCGTACTTTTTTTGTACCCATAGAGTACTTAACGGTGTGATTTTTGATTCCTTGTACAAAGCCATTCTGGTCTCCATTTTGATTGCCGTTTTCACCGGCGTGCCTTATTTATCGTTCTGGTCGATATCACATCAGTACTTTATAGAAAATTACCAAAGTTTTTTTCGTACTTTTTTTGTACCCATAGAGTACTTAACGGTGTGATTTTTTATTCCTTGTACATGGACATTAGGGTGTCCCTTTCACTTGCCGTTTGCGGCTGCATGCCCTATTTATCGTTCTGGTCGATATCACATCAGTACTTCAAAGAAAAGTACAAACATTATTTTCGTACTTTTTTTGTACCCATAGATTACTTAACGGTGTGATTTTTTATTCCTGGTACATGGCCATTCAAGTGTCCATTTTGCGTGCCGTTTATGCTGATTTGTCGTATTTAACTTTCTGGTCGATATCATATAGTTACTTCACAGAAAATTACAAACGTTTTTTTTTACTTTTTTGTACCCAATGATTTCTTAACATTATGATTTTTGATTCCTTCTACACCGATTTGTCTTATTTAACTTTCTGGTCGATATCACATCGTTACTTCAAGGATAATTACAAACCTTTTTTTCGTACTTTTTTTGTACCCACAGATTACTTAACGGTGTGATTTTTGATACCTTGTACAAGGCCATTCTGGTCTCCGCTTTGCTTGTCGCTTATACCGCCATGCCTTATTGAACGCTTACGGTCAATATCACATCATTATTTCAAGAAAATCACAACCTTATTTGTCGTGACTTTTTGATACCCACAAAGTACTTAACAATGTGATTTATGATTACTTGTACAAGGGTATTTTAGTGTCCGCTTTGCTCGCCGCTCGCACCGCCGCCTTATTTATCATTGTGGTGAATATCACATCGAGACATCAAAAAAATTACAAACATTTTTTTGTACCCATAGAGTACTTAACGGTGTGATTTTTGATTCTTTGTACAAGGTCATTCTAGTCTATGTTTTGCCTGCCGTTTGCACCGCCGTGCCTTATTTATCGTTGTGGTCTATATAACATAGTTATTTCAAAGAGAATTACAAACGCGTTTTTTTCAGTACTTTTTTGTATCCACAGAGTACTTAACGGTGTGATTTTTGATTCCTTGTACATGGGCATTCGGGTGTCCGTTTTGCATGCCGTTCACTCCGATTTGTCTTATTTAACTTTCTGGTCGATATCACATAGTTACTTCAAAGATAATTACAAATGTTTTTTTTCGTACTTTTTTTTGTACCCCTAGAGTTCTTAACGGTGTGATTTTATATCCCTTGTACGGTGCCATTCTAGTGTCCGTTTCGCATGCCGTTTGCACCGCCGGGCCTTATTTATCGTTGTGGTCGATATCACATCGTTACTTCAAAGATAATTACAAACCTTTTTTTCGTACATTTTTAGTACCCACAGAGTACTTAATGGTGTGAATTTGATACCTTGTACAAGGCCATTCTAGTCTCTGTTCTGCTTGCCGTTTGCGCCGGCGTGCCTTATTTATCATTCTGGTCGATAACACATCGTTACTTCAAAGATAATTACAAACCTTTTTTCGTGCTTTTTTGTACCCACCGTTTACTAAACGGTGTGATTCTTCATTCCTTGTACAAGGGCATTCTGGTGTCCGTTTTGCACCGGTGTGCCTTATTTATTGTTCTGGTCGATATCACATTAGTACTTCAAGGAAAATTACTAACCTTTTTTTCATAATTTTTTTATACCCACCGATTACTTAACGGTGTGATTTTTGATTCCCTGTACATAAGGCCATTTTAGTGTCCGCTTACGCTGCGCTTTACGCGGCGTGCCTTATTTATCGTTGTGGTTGATATCACATCGATTTCTTCAAAGAAAATTACTTACCAATTACTTAATGATGTTCTTTTTGATACCTTCCACAAGGCCATTCTGGTCTCCGTTTTGCTTGGCGTTTGAGCCGGCGTGCCTTATTTATCGTTCTGGTCGATATCACATCTGCACTTCAAAGAAAATTACGAACTTTTTTTTGTACTTTTTTTGTACCCATAGAGTACTTAACGGTGTGATTTTTGATTCCTTGTACAAGGCCATTCTAGTGTCCGTTTTTCCTGCCGTTTGCACCGCTGTGCCTTATTTATCGTTGTGGTTGATATCACATCGTTACTTCAAAGACAATTAAAAACCTTTTTTTCGTACTCTTTTTATACCCAATGATTACTTAACGGTGTGATTTTTTATTCCTTGCAAAAGGCAATTAGGGTGTCAGTTTTGCATGCCATTTGCACCGACATGTCTTATTTAACTTTCTGGTCGATATCACATCATTACTTCAAAGAAAATTACATACCTTTTTTTCGTACTTTTTTTTGGTACCCACGACTACTTAACGGTGTGATTTTTGATTCCTTGTACAAGGCCATTCTGGTGTCCGTTTCGCATGCCGTTTATGCCGATTTGTCTTATTTAACTTTCTGGTCAATATCACATAGTTTCTTCAAACAGAATTACAAATGTTTTTTTCCGTACTTCTTTTGTACCCAGAGAGTACTTAACGGTGTGATTTTTTATTCTTGTACAAGGGCATTCGGGTGTCCATTTCGCATGCGGTTTACATTGATTTGTCTTATTTAACTTTGTGGTCGATAACTCATCGTTACAACTAAGAAAATTACAAATCTTTTTTTTGGACTTTTTTGTACCCACAGAGTAGATAACAGTTAGATTTTTGATTCCTTGTACAAGGACATTCGTATCCGTTTCGCATACCGCTTACACCGGCGTGCCTTATTTATCGCTCGGTCGATATCAAAACAAGATTTCAAAGAAAATTGCCTAAAAATTTTCGTAATTTTTGTTGTACCCGTAGAGTACATAACGGTGTGATTTTTCATTCCTTGTACAAGGCCATTCGGTTGTCCGTTTCGCATGCCGTTTGGACCGACGTGTCTCATTTAACTCTATGGTCGATATCACATCATTAATTCAAAGATAATTACAAATATTTTTTCGAACTT
The DNA here is from genome assembly GCA_026214975.1 of Gentiana macrophylla. Taxonomy (NCBI): domain Eukaryota; kingdom Viridiplantae; phylum Streptophyta; class Magnoliopsida; order Gentianales; family Gentianaceae; genus Gentiana; species Gentiana macrophylla. The sequence goes on along the minus strand of JAOBSW010000679.1, from coordinate 114,615 downwards.
TTTAATACCTAATGATTACTTAACAGCAGTGATTTTTGATTCATTGTACAAGATCATTCTAGTGTCCGATTCGCATGCCATTTCCACCACCGGCCTTTTTTATCGTTGTGGTCGATATCACATCATTATTTCAAAGATAATCACAAACCTTTTTTTCGTACTTTTTTTGTATCCACAGAGTACTTAATGGTGTGATTTTTGATACCTTGTACAAGGCCATTCTAGTGTCCTTTTCACATGCCGTTTGCACCACCGTGCCTTATTTATCGTTGTGGTCGATATCACATCAGTACTTCAAAGATAATTACAAACCTTATTTATCGTACTTTTTTTGGTACCCACGGAGTATTTAACGGTGTGATTTATGATTCCTTGTACAAGGCCATTCGGGTGTCCGTTTCGCCTGCCGTTTGCACCGCTGTGGCTTATTTATCGTTGTGGTCGATATCACATCGTCACTTCAAAGATAATTACAAACGTTTTTTTTGTCCTTTTTTTTTACCCAAAGAGTACTTAATGGTGTGATTTTTGATTCCTTGTACAAGGCCACTCTAATATCCGTTTCGCAAGCCGTTTGCACCCACGTGCCTTATTTATCGTTGTGGTCTATATCACATCGTTACTTCAAATATAATTACAAACTTTTTTTTTCGTACTTTTTTTGTACCCACAGAGTACTTAACGGTGTGATTTTTGATACCTTGTACAAGGCCATTCTGGTCTCTGTTTTGCTTGCCGTTTGCGCCGGCGTGCCTTATTTATCGTTCTGGTCGATATCACATCAGTATTTCAAAGAAAATTACTAACGTTTTTTTTTCCATACATTTTTTTGTACCCATAGAGTACTTAACGGTGTGATTTTTGATTCCTTGTACAAGGCCATTATGGTGTCCATTTTGCTTGCCGATTGCGCCGGCGTTCCTTATTTATCATTCTGGTCGATATCACATCAGTACTTCAAAGAGAATTAGAAAGGTTTTTTTGTACTTTTTTTTGTACCCATAGAGTACTTAACTGTGTGATTTTTGATTCCTTGTACATGGCCATTCGGGTGTCCGTTTCGCTTGCCGTTTGCGCCAGCGTGCCTTATTTATCGTTCTGGTCGATATCACATCAGTACTTCGAAGAAAATTACAATAAAAAATTCATACTTTTTTTGTACCCATAGAGTACTTAACTGTGTGGTTTTTGATTCCTTGTACAAGGCCATTCGGGTGTCCGTTTCGCATGCCATTTATGCCGATTTATCTTATTTAACTTTCTGGTCGATATCACAAAGTTACTTCCCAAAAAATTACAAACATTTTTTTTTCTTACTTTTTTTTTACCCAATGATTACTTAACGGTGTGTTTTTTGATTCCTTGTACAAGGTCATTCTAGTGTCTGTTTCGCATGCCTTTTACGCCGATTTGTCTTATTTAACTTTCTGGTCGATATCACATCACTACTTCAAAGATAATTACAAACCTTTTTTTCGTACTTCTTTTTACCCATCGATTACTTAACGGTGTTATTTTTGATACCTTGTACAAGCCCATTCTCATCTCCGTTTTGCTTGCCGTTTGTGCCGCCGTATGCGTATTTAATGTTCGGGTCAATATCACATCATTATTTCAAAGAAAATCACAACCTTATTTTCATACTTTTTCATACCCACAAAGTACTTAATAAAGTGATTTTTGATTCCTTGTACAAGGCCATTCTAGTGTCTGTTTTGCCTGCCGTTTGCACCGCCGAGCCTTATTTATCGTTGTGGTCAATATCACATAGTTACTCCAAAGAGAATTACAAATGTTTTTTTTTTGTACAAAATGATTACTTAACGGTGTGATTTTTGATTCCTTGTACATGGTCATTCGGGTGTCCATTTCGCATGCCGTTTACGCCGCCGTGCCTTATTTAAGTTTCCGGTCGATATTACACCGTTACTTCAAAGATAATTACAAACCTTTTTTTCATACTTTTTTTATACCCACCGATTACTTAACGTTGTGATTTTTCATTCCTTGTAAATGGCCATTCGGGTGTCTGTTTCGCATGCCGTTTACACCGCCGTCCCTTATTTATCGTTATGGTCCATATCACATCGTTACTTCAAAGATAATTACAAACTATTTTTTTCATACCTTTTTTATACCCACAAAGTACTTAACGGTGTGATTTTTGATACCTTGTACAAGGCCATTCTGGTCTCTGTTTTGCTTGCCGTTTGCGCCGGCGTTCCTTATTTATAGTTCTGGTCGATATCACATCAGTATTTCAAAGAAAATTACAAACGTTTTTTTTTCATACATTTTTTTGTACCCACAGAGTACTTAACGGTGTGATTTTTCATTCCTTGTACAAGGCCTTTCGTGTCCATTTTGCTTGCCGATTGCGCCGTGTTCCTTATTTATCGCTTACGGTCGATATCACATCGATTTTTCAAAGAGAATTACAAAGGTTTTTTCGTACTTTTTTTTGGACCCATAGAGTACTTAACTGTGTGATTTTTGATTCCTTGTACAAGGCCATTCAGGTGTCCGTTTCTCTTGCCGTTTGCGCCATAGTGCCTTATTTATCGTTCTGGTCGATATCACATCAGTACTACGAAGAAAATTACAAAAGTTTTTTTGTACTTTTTTTTGTACCCATAGAGTACTTAACTGTGTGATTTTTTATTCCTTGTACAAGGCCATTCGGGTGTCCGTTTCGCATGTCATTTACGCCGATTTGTCTTATTTAACTTTCAGGTCGATATCACATAGTTACTTCCCAGAAAATTACAAACATTTTTTTTTCATACTTTTTTTTTGTACCCAATGATTACTTAACGGTGTGTTTTTTGATTCCTTGTACAAGCCCATTCTAGTGTCTGTTTCGCATGCCGTTTACGCCGATTTGTCTTATTTAACTTTCTGGTCGATATCACATCACTACTTCAAAGATAATTACAAACCTATTTTTTCGACTTTTTTTTGTACCCGTCGATTACTTAACGGTGTTATTTTTGATACCTTGTACAAGCCCAATATGTCTCCGTTTTCCTTGCCGTTTACGCCGTTGTGCCTTATTTAATGTTCGGGTCAATATCACATCATTATTTCAAAGAAAATCACAACCTTATTTTTCATACCCACAAAGTACTTAACAGTGTGATTTTTGATTTCTTGTACAAGGCTATTCTAGAGTCCGTTTTGCCTGCCGTTTGAACCGCCGAGCCTTATTTATCGTTTTGGTCGATATCACATAGTTACTCCAAAGAGACTTACAAACGTTTTTTTCGTAGTTTTTTTGTACCAAATGATTACTTAACGGTGTGATTTTTGATTCCTTGTACATGGTCATTCGGGTGTCCATTTCGCATGCCGCTTACACCGCGTGTGGCTTATTTAACGCTCGGTTCGATATTACATCATTACTTCAAAGATAATTACAAACCTTTTTCGTACTTTTTTATACCCACCGATTACTTAACGTTGTGATTTTTGATTCCTTGTACAAGGCCATTCGGGTGTCCGTTTCGCATGCCGTTTACACCGCCGTGCCTTATTTATCGTTGTGGTCGATATCACATCGTTACTTCAAAGATAATTACAAACTATTTTTTCATACTTTTTTGTACCCACCGATTACTTAACGGTGTGATTTTTGATTCCTTGTACAAGGCCATTCTGGCCTCCGTTTGCTTGCCATTTGCGCTGGATCGCCTTGTTTATCGTTCTGGTCGATATCACATCAGCACTTCAAAGAAAATAACAAACCATGTTCTCGTACTTTTTTGTACCCACCGATTACTTAACGATGGGATATTTGATTCCTTGTACAAGGCCTGATGTGAAACCGCCCGAAGGAAGGCTTCAAATCGAACGAATACTTAGGTTCGTGGATTGAAAGTATTTGGATAATTCCTCAACACAACCACAACCTGTGTGGAAGCACCTTGGAATAATATGCTCCTTGACACAATCACAACTTGTGCGAGAGCACCTTGGAATTACCTCAACACTTAGAAAACTTGTCTCTAAGCACCTTGGTATATGGATAGCCACAAGGATTGCTTAAGTCCTTGATAATCCGAATTTTGAATTCCCTTTCCAGAAAAACTCACACAACACTTTTCCAAGTGAAGAATAAAATATATTTTTTATTGATTTAAAGTTGTATTACAAGTTACAAGTGCTTGGCTATTTATAGGATACAAAATAACACTTACAATTCTAGATACATGCAAGAAAACAGTTATAATCCCAAGTACATGCATGATAATTTTCGGCCCTTGCAAGTTAAATCTATGTTCATTGAATCTAGATTCAATGTATCTTGATTAATGCTTGTAAGTTTCCAAGTATTCCTTTGTTCATGAACTTGATTCTTCCAACACTTGTCTTCATGAATTCTTGAAGCAATATGGCACCACCACCTCTTGTATTTTCAGCAAAATACTTGTGATTTATTTAGCTAATATCACACAATATAATATATAGTAACATATAGTATAAAACTATATTTTATGTGACATCTTTTGGACATTATTCTGGACTTCTGTAAGCATAAATGACGGACTTAATGACTTCAAAATCTTTTGTATTCTTGGACTTCGATTCTTGTATTATTAAATGGACCAAATTACCCAAAGATGTGCGCCTTATTTTGCATTCGAGTCGAGTTTCAGGTCCAATCCGACATGCTAGTGGATCTTGAGTAGAATTTGGTTCTAGATTCATATCAGACCCTCCCGGTTGTGAAGGATTCATTCTCGAATCAAAAGAATATCGTATAGTTTAGAATCATGCACCAATCTTTAACAAATCCAAAATATCACCAAATAAACACCGGGATCAAATATGAGTCGTATATATAACCTCAAATGAAGTTCACGCTGATGTCAAGATCCCCGCTTCACTAAAGTAACGTGAAATGTGTATCTTGGTTTGTATAAATGTTGATGAAGCTCGGTGTGTTAGAAATATAATCATAGCAATTCAATGTTGCATTATCATCAACATACGTAGCGAAAGGATCATGAAAAGTATGCGCTGGTTTATGTTTGTTCTTCCATTTGTTTGAAAACCTTTCCTTGCGAAAATGCAGCCATACCCAATCTCCGGGGTCAAAGACGATCACAGTTTTTCCCTTGTTGGCGAATTTCTCATAGCGAGCAGTTTGAGCCTCCACATTTTGCCTTGCTTTTGCATGAAACTCACGGACCATCTCAGCTTTCTTTTCTCCCTCGAGATTTGTGAGAATTCCTGGGGAAAGAGGAACAAGATCAATAAGAGTGATAAGATTAGAGCCATAAACAATCTCATTTGGTGAATGCAAGGTAGCAGAATGAGTAGCACGATTATAAGCAAATTCAACATATGGTAAACAAGACTCCAAATTCTTTAAGTACTTTTGCACCACGGTGCGCAATAACTTTCCCAAAGTGCGATTAACAACTTCTGTTTGACCATCGGTGTGAGGATGATATGCGGTGGAACATAAAAGCGTATTGCCTAAATGCATCCTTAGAACACGCCAGACATGACTAATAAATTTTACATCACGATCACTCACATTCGACTTAGGCACACTATGTAAACGCATAATTTCTTTAAAGAATAAGTAAGTAATATGAGAGGCATTATTGGTCTTATTACACGCAATGAAATGTGCCATCATTGAAAAATGATCAACTACCACAAACACCGAATCTTTACCAGATTGAGAACAAGGCAAACCTAAAACAAAGTCCATAGAGAGATCAACCCAAGGAAACGAGGATATCGGGAGAGGAGTATACCGTCGAGATAATGCATCAGCCACTGTGTTTTCTTTTCCCTTTTTGAATTTAATCACATAAGGATATGATTCAATGAATTTCATCCAACGGATATGACGTAAATGCAACTTAGATTGCCCTTTTAAATATTTTAAGGACTCGTGATAATAATGGATGACAATCTCTCTTGGACGCAAATAAACACGCAAGCATTGAACAAGTGCATACAACTCTTTGTCATAAGTAGCATAATTCAGATTTGAGCCATTTAGTTTATCACCGTAATAAGCAATTGGACAAACTTTTTGTAACAAAACACCACCAATACCCAACCCCGATGCATCACACTCAATTTCAAACATTTTGGAAAAATCAGGCAGAGCAAGTATATGTGCTAAAATTAAATGAGATTTAAAAGTTTAGAATGCTTCCCTTTGAGTAGGTCTCCAATGAAATGGTGTGTTTTTCGTGATCAACTCGTTTAAGGGTGCTGCAGTGATGCTGAAATTTCGGATAAAATATCGGTAAAAACTTGTTAGGCCATGACAACTTCGGACCTCCGTTGCACTTTTGGTTTCAGGCCAATCAGCCATTGTCTTCAATTTCCTTTGATCAACTTGGATATCTTTCCTACTTATAACAAAACCAAGGAAGACAAAACTATCCAAGCAAAAAGAGCATTTCTTAAGATTCGCAATCACGTGTGCTTTTCGAAGTGTTTCAAAAACAGCTTTTATGTGTGAAATTTGTGAATTCAGATCATAGTTATAGATTAAATTGGCATATAGTATAAAGGTACAAACCATTCCCAAATAACACGCAAAAATCAGAAATGACTTACCGGGGTCAAATAATATGCAAGTACACATCTTCCAATGAATTGCACGTTGATAACGTGTTCCATGCTTCGCCAATAGAACATAAGAAAAGTCGCCCGGTTGAATATATTTATTGATGAACTTTGGTGTGGCAGCATCATAGTCAAAGTGTTGCAATGTGGAGTAGTCATCAATATGCACAACAAACGGATCATTAAAGTTGTTTTCTGGTTTTCCACCATTCTCAATATGAAATAGAGTATCCAATGGCAATCTATGGACTGCGGTGGATGTATCGAACAGCCCGGTGTCCTCCTCGTGTGAATGATCATTATGTACCTGTAAGAAAGATTCAACAAAGACTGATCACGAATTTAGTGACATAGATTCTTCATTTGCTTCGAACAAAATCGACTCGTTGTGTTCTTCCACCAAGATAAACCCTTTAGACATCGTTTCTTTCTCGCCCACAAATTCAATTTCATGCGCATCATAAATCTCCGGCTCTTTAATCTGAACTATATCGCCTCGCAATTCTCAAATAACCTCCCTAGAATTAATTCTGTTTTCTGGAACTGGAACAACAGTGATATTCTCAACAATAACATTACAAAGCTCATTTGCCAACGTTTTCACCACCTCAAAATGCAGAGTAGAGTTCAACCTAAGATTCGGACATTCATACCCGCAATGTCCATATCCGTACAAATATAACAATAGATAGAATGGAACTTCTCTTGAGAATATTTCCTTTGTCTTTAGTACATTCTCACTTTCCTCCGTTCTCAACTCCATCTTTTGGATGTTATCAATCTCCTTATTTTTCTTTGCTACAAACTCTTGTATCTCGTCACGAAATTGATTCTTCATATTCTCCACCTCATCCTTAAATTTTTGATTCATTCATCAAGTCGTTGTCCAACTTTCTCAAGTTGTCGGGAGTAAGCATTTTCAGAATACCTTCTTTTCAAATCATTATTTCCCGCCATTCTTCCTCTCAAATATGTGCTTATTTAGCTCAAGTATGAGAATTCAGATCGGATAACAAGTATTCAACAATACTCAAGTTAGCCAGAATACCAAGAGTGAAGAATCAAGGATTTTAAGAGTTTTGTAATTCAAAAAGTAAACACAACAAAAATTGTGAAGTATAAGAGAAAATTCCAAAAATGTAACACAAAAATGGTGAAGTGTATAAAAGGATTGTCCTTCTCTCTTTTTTTTCACTTGTTGCTCATACGGAATAGTATGCTCCTGTGGAACAAAATTAATCTTCAAATACACATGATTTACTTGTGCAACTTTTTATTTTTTTATTTTATAGATGCTCGTGCAGAATAATGTGTTCTTCAAATACACACGATCATATACATACTATGGTTCTTCAAATACATACGATCATATGCAACAGAAATAGAAATAATTTTTTTTAAGAAGAAAGAAAATTTGATATAATACCGTCAATCCGCTGTTCTCTGATACCATTTCCCATGCCGTTTGCGCCGCGGTTCTTATTCAACGTTCTGGTTGATATCACATCGTTACGTCGAAGAAAATCACAACCTTATTTTTCGTACTTTTTTCATACCCATAGATTACTTAACGGTGTAATTTTTGATTCCTTGTACAAGGCCAATCGGGTGTCCATTTTGCATCGCTTTTACCCCGCGTGTCTTATTTAACTTTCTGGTCGATATCACATCGTTACTTCACATAAAATTACAAACTATTTTTTTCATACTTTTTTCATACACATAGAGTACATAACGGTGTGATTTTTGATTCCTTGTACAAGGCCATTCGGGTCTCCGTTTCGCATGCTGTTTGCACCGACGTGCCTTATTTATCGTTCTGGTCGATATCACATCATTACTTCAAAGAAAATTACAAACTTTTTTTTCATACTTTTTTTGTACCCACAGATTAGTTAACGGTGTGATTTCTGATTCCTTGTACAAGGCCATTCGGGTATCCGTTTCGCCTGCCGTTTGCACCGCCGTGCCTTATTTATCATTCTGGTCGATATCAAATCAGTACTTCAAAGAAAATTACAAACCTTTTTTTTCATACTTTTTTATACCCACCGATTACTTAGCGGTGTGATATTTGATTGGTTGTACAAGGCCATTTTGGTCTCCGTTTTGCTTCCCGTTTGCTCCAGTGTGCCTTATTTATCGTTCTGGTCGATATCACATTAGTACTTCAAAGAAAATTACAAACGGTTTTTTTCATACTTTTTTTTGTACCCATAGAGTACATAATGGTGTGATTTTTGATTCCTTGTACAAGGCCATTCGGGTGTCCGTTTTGCATGCCTTTTACATCGATTTGTCTTGTTTAACTTTCTGGTCGATATCACATAGTTACTTCAAAGAAAATTACAAACCTTTTTTTTTCCTTTTCTTTGTAGCCACAAAGTACTTAACGGTGTGATTTTTGATTCCTTGTACGGTGCCATTCTAGTGTCCGTTTCGCTTGCCGTTTGTACTGCCGTGCCTTATTTATCGTTGTGGTCGATATCACATCGTTACTTCAAGATAATTACAAATCTTTTTTCGTACTTTTTTGTACCCATAGATTACATAACGGTGTGATTTTTTATACCTTGTACAAGGCCATTCGGTCTCCGCTTTGCTGGCCGTTTGCGCTTCGCGTGCCTTATTTATCGCTCGGTCGATAACACATCGTTACTTCAATGATAATTACAAACCTTTTTTGTCGTACTTTTTTTGTACCCACTGATTACTTAACGGTGTGATTTTTGATTCCTTGTACAAGGCCATTCTAGTGTCCGTTTTGCGCCGGCATGCCTTATTTATCGTTCTGGTTGATATCACATCAATACTTAAAAGAAAATTACAAATGTTTTTTTGTACTTTTTTGGTACCCATAGAGTACATAACGGTGTGATTTTTGATTCCTTGTACAAGGTCATTCTAGTGTCTGTTTAGCCTGTCGTTTACGCCGATTTGTCTTATGTTACTTTCTGGTCGATATCACATAGTTACTTCAAAGAGGAATTACAAACTTTTTTTTCGTACTTTTTTGCACCCACTAAGAGTACTTAATGGTGTGATTTTTTATTCCTTGTACAAGGCCATTCGGGTGTCCATTTTGAATGCTGTTTGCACCGGCATGCCTTATTTATCGTTCTGGTCGATATCACTTCGGTACTTCAAAAGATAATTACAAACCTTTTTTCGTACTTTTTTTATACCCACCGATTACTTAATGGTGTGATTTTTGATTCCTTGTACAAGGCCATTCGGTATACGCTTTATGCATGCCGCTTTGCACCGACATGTCTTATTTATCGCTTACGGTCAATATCACATCAAGACATTGAAGAAAATCACAACCTTATTTGTCGTACTTTTTTCATACCCATAGATTACTTAACGGTGTAATTTTTTATTCCTTGTAAAAGGCCATTCGGGTGTCCGTTTTGCATGCCATTTGCACCGGCGTGCCTTATTTATCATTATGGTCGATATCACATCGTTACATCAAAGATAATTACAAACTTTTTTCGTACTTTTTTATACCCACCGATTACTTAACGGTGTGATTTTTGATTCCTTGTACAAGGCCATTCGGTGTCCGCTTTCGCATGCCGTTTACGCCGATCTGCCTTATTTTACGTTGTGGTCGATATCACATCGTTACTTCAAAGATAATTACAAGCCTTTTTTTACGTACTTTTTTTGTACCCACAGAGTACTTAACGGTGTAATTTTTGATACCTTGTACAAGTCCATTCTAGTGTCTGTTTTGCCTGCCGTTTGCACCGGCATGCATTATTTATCGTTGTGGTAGATATCACATCATTACTTCAAAGATAATTACAAACCATTTTTTTCGTACTTTTTTGTACCCACCGATTACTTGATGGTGTGATTTTTGATTCCTTGTACAAGGCCATTCGGGTGTCCGTTTCGCATGCCGTTTTACTCCGATTGTCTTATTTAACTTTATGGTCGATATAACATCGATTTCCAAAGAAAATTACAAACGTTTTCTTTCGTACTTTTTTTGTACCCACCGATTACTTAACGGTGTGATTGTTGATTCATTGTACAAGTCCATTTTTGTCTCCGTTTTGCTTGCCGTTTGCGCCAGCGTGCCTTATTTATCGTTCGGGTTGATATCACATCAGTACTTTAAAGAAAATCACAAACTTTTTTTTGTACTTTTTTTGTACCCACAGAGTACATAACAGTGTAATTTTTGATTCCTTGTATAAGGCCATTCGGGTGTCCGTTTCGCATGCCGTTTGCACGGACGTGTCTTATTTATCGTTATGGTCGATATCACATCAGTACTTTGAGGAAAATCACAACCTTATTTTTCGTGATTTTTTCATACTCATAGATTACTTAACTGTGTGATTATTGATTCTTTGTACAAGGCCATTCGGGTGTCCGTGTTTCATGCCGTTTGCACCGGCGTGCCTTATTTATCGTTCTGGTCGATATCACATCGTTACTTCAAAGATAATTACATTTTATCGTTCTTTTTTATACACACTGATTACTTATCGGTGTGATTTGGGATTCCTTATACAAGGTCGTTCGGGTGTCCGTTTCGCATGCCGTTTACGCCGATTTGCCTTAGTTATCGTTGTAGTCGATATCACATCGTTACTTCAAAGATAATTACAAACCTTATTTTCGTACTTTTTTATACATACAAAGTACTAAACGGTGTGATTTTAGATACCTTGTACAAGGCCATTTTAGTGCCCGTTTTGCCTTCCGTTTGCACCGGTGTGCCTTATTTATCGTTGTGGTCGATATCACATCGTTACTTCAGAGATAATTACAAACCTTTTTTCGTACTTTTTTGGTACCGATTACTTAACGGTGTGATTTTTAATTCCTTGTACAAGGGCATTCGGGTGTCCGTTTCGCAAGCCATTTACGCCAATTTGTCTTGTTTAACTTTCTGGTCGATATCACATCAGTACTTCAAAGAAAATTACAAACGTTTTTTTCGTACTTTTTTTTCGTACACAATGAGTACTTAACGGTGTGATTTTTGATTCCTTGTACAAGGCCATTCTAGTGTCTGTTTCACATGCCGTTTATACCGATTTGTCTTATTTAACTTTCTGGTCGACATCACATCATTACTTCAAAGATAATTACAAATCATTTTTTTCATACTTTTTTTGTACCCATCGATTACTTAACGGTGTTATTTTTGATACCTTGTACAAGCCCATTCTGGTCTCCATTTTGCTTTCCGTTTGCGCTGCCGTGCCTTATTTAACGTTCAGGTCAATATCACATCATTATTTTCAAGAAAATCACAACCTTATTTTTCATACTTTTTTCATACCTACAAAGTACTTAACAGTGTGATTTTTGATTAGTTGTACAATGGCATTCTAGTGTCCATTTTGCCTGCCGTTTGCACCGCCGTGCCATATTTATCGTTGTGGTCGATATCACATCAGTAATTCAAAGAAAATTACACACGTTTTTTTTGTACCCATAGAGTATTTAATGGTGTGATTTTTGATTCCTTGTACAAGGCCATTCTAGTGTCCGTTTTGCCTGCCGTTTGCACCGCCGTGCCTTATTTATCGTTGAGGTCGATATCACATAGTTACTTCAAAGAGAATTACAAATGTATTTTTGTACTTTTTTTTGTACCAAATGATCACTTAATGGTGTGATTTTTGATTCCTTGTATATGATCATTCGGGTGTCCGTTTCGCTTGCCGTTTACGCCGCCATGCCTTATTTAACATTCTGGTCGATATCACACCGTTACTTCAAATATAATTATAAACCTTTTTCGTACTTTTTTTATACCCACCGATTACTTAACGGTGTGATTTTTTATTCCTTGTACAAGGCCATTCGGGTGTCCGTTTCGCATGCCGTTTACACCGACGTGTCTTATTTATCGTTCTGGTCAATATCACATCAGTACATTGAAGAAAATCACAACCTTATTTGTCGTACTTTTTTCATACCCATAGATTACTTAACTGTGTAATTTTTGATTCCTTGTACAAGGCCATTCGGGTGTCCGTTTTGCATGACATTTGCACCGGCGTGCCTTATTTATCGTTATGGTCGATATCTCATCGTTACATCAAAGATAATTACAAACTTTTTTTCGTACTTTTTTATACCCACCAATTACTTAACGGTGTGATTTTTGATTCCTTGTACAAGGCCATTCAGGTGTCCGTTTCGCATGCCGTTTACGCCGATCAGCCTTATTTTACGTTGTGGTCGATATCACATCGTTACTTCAAAGATAATTACAAGCCTTTTTTCATACTTTTTTTGTACCCACAGAGTACTTAACGGTGTAATTTTTGATACCTTGTACAAGGCCATTCTAGTGTCCGTTTTGCCTGAAGTTTGCACCGGCGTTCATTATTTATCGTTGTGGTAGATATCATATCATTACTTCAAAGATAATTACAAACCTTTTTTCCGTACTTTTTTGTACCCACCGATTACTTGATGGTGTGATTTTTGATTCCTTGTACAAGGCCATGTTAGGTGTGATGCCCGAAAGACAATTTTTGTAATTGTTTTATTTAATAAATGAAATGATGTTATTATTCATATTTATTATTCTCATATTCACCGATGTGACAATAGTATTTACACTACAAAAACCCTAAGTATATCGTTTATGTAATCACTTAACTCGATGTATGGTATATACACGGGAGGATTGAGTTAGTGAAGATGTACTTAAAATACAATTAGCCCATAGTGAAGTTAATCGAGAGTATCGGGTCTCTCCTTTAAACGTGCTATTAATGCGCCCAGAACACAATAGGTGTGATTGTCTTATCCGGACTTTCGGTTAAGAGAACCTAATGGGGCATTTATATATGATAGATATATCATATAGTTTGGACCGATTTGATTAGAGTTCACGATATAATTCCGTAATCGAGAAGTCTTATCGAATCAATGGATGATCATATTTATGGATATATCTTAATCCTGAGGTGATCACAGTCAACTGCTTGAATCAGTATGAAGTTTGACTTGACGGTTAAGGATTACACTGAGTCTGTGATCTGAATTACCCCATCTTGGCATTGTACAGGATTGAGTGAGTAGTTTGTGTTGTGTTAAGGGTGAATTTACGTACTTTATAACGTTATATTTTATAATGTTTTCCCCGACATTCGTATTTATCGCATGGAAATCACGTGTTTAAATGGAATATTGGGCAAATGACGTGGCTAAGGAGTTAATCGCAAAGTTGATGGATTTGTATGTTTTAATTATGATTTTTATGATTATTAGAATTGTGTTACGCTTTGCGGTGTTTTTGATGTGATGTAGATACATGTTGGAGGCTAAATTGATGATCAATGTTGATATAATTCGAGCTAAACCGAGATAAAGATGGAGGAGAAGAGACAAGAATCAAGAAATCGAATTGATCATCTTGGGTCAAGGCGTCGTGTCCCGTCCAGTGGACGAGCGTTTAAAGCATTGAACGAGCGTCCAGGAGTAGATTTGACATTCAGCAAGTTTGGACGCAGTTTGGACGCTGGGCCAGACGAACGTTTGAGGAAAGCTCAGCCCGATTCGAAGTTCATTATAGAGCAGACGAGCGTTCAGTTTAGTGGACGGGCGTCCGACCGCCGACTGAAGCACAACCGACTTAGTTTTGACCTAGCCGTCTTAGTTCATCTATATATAGCAGCTTGTATCAAACCCTAAAGGGGGCACCACACAACATATAGTCGATTTTCATAAAAAACAGCGGCAGTTTGTCTTTTCTTTTGGTTTTCGAATACAATCAAACAGTCTTTTGATTTCAAAGTTGATATGAGTAGCTAAACTCCTGGGTTGGACGAACGGGTGAAGCAATTCAAGAGGCATTCTGGTTTTCTTATTTTTCTGCGGTTTATTTCGACAAAGGTTAGATTTATATTGCGTTTATTCCGTGCTTGACATCGATAGATAAAGCTTGTGATATTCGTTTAACGATAGTTGAATGATACCTAGATCACCGCAATAATAATCAGGTTAATTAATTTGTTGAGGAACGAAAGTTATCGAATTGTTAATCTAAATAATAGGTTTGAAAGAATTTATGCCTATCGTGCTTGAAGAATCAATCTTTGATAAAAGTTGATAAACAAATTACCTAAGATATTAGTAATTTGCGTTTAGTATAGGTTAATTTTGACCTTGGTTGATTTGCATGCGTAGGAAATTAGGAGCCTGTGCGATTATCTTGAATTGTGGATCTTTGTTCGTCTGCCTTTTTCTCCCCATTATTTGATAAACTTGAAATCATTAGTTCTGTGATACTCTTAGCCTAAACTTAAAAACGCATTCAACCTCACGTTCCTCGTGGGATCGACCCGCATAACCGCTTTACTACAAGCTTTGCACTTGGAGCGCGACTAACCGATTTTTATTACTTGTCTTTGTGTTTCGTTTGCAAAAATCCATCACAAGTTTTTGGCGCCGCGTTGCCGGGAACTTGGCACGGTTTTATGTGTTTTTAGCATAAGTTTTAGGTAGATCGATCATTTCTTTGTTTTAGTTAGGGTTTAAGGTTCTCCGCCGGAGCCTTTTGATTTCTCGCAATTTACTGCGTCTGTTCTTGTTCTTCCGGTACCGCATTTGAAGGCTCAATCTTGGGCGCCCGTCCCACTGAAATTTTCGATCCGATTTCATTTTTATTCACTCAAACGAAGTCCGTAATATTTGGGCGCCCGTTCGAGTATTCTCGCTAGAGCGAACGAGCGATTGTGTCACTAAACGCCCGCCCACCCTAGTCCCACCAAGACGAAGCGTCCGTAATATTTAGACGCCCGTCCGTCTTCTGATTCCTTTCTTTTATTTCTCTGTCTCTCCTAGTTTGACTCCGTTGTATGCAAACACGAAGTAAACAAGGGCGATTAATTTTGAGCCTGAGCTCGAACGAGACGTAGTTCGAGTGAACCGTAAAACGAAAAGTCCCGAACCCATTCCAATTTCCGAAGAGGAAATCAAGAGAGTTTGAGCGAAAACTCTTCAAAGATAATTTCTTATTTAACCTCTTCTTTGAGGAAGAAATTACTGATTCAATGGCTCAAGCCAACCGTACCCTGGCAGACTATGCCACTCCTGGTGATGTTAATATTCGTTCGGGTGTAGTTATCCCTACCGATACAGCTCCGTTTGAGATAAGGCCACCCCTTATCCGGATGGTGCAACATGCATCAACTTTCTATGGGTATCAATCGAGAACCCTATACGCATCTTTATGTATTTCGGGTATATGCGATACTACTCGCATTAAGGATGTCAGCCAAGACATCATTAAGCTAAAACTATTTCCATTCTCACTCCGTGGAGAAGCAATGGAATGGTTTAAATCTCTCCCTTCTGAATCTATCCAAACTTGGGCCCAGCTTGAAAGTCAATTTTTAGCCCAAGATTTCCCTCCGTCTAAGACAAATTCAATGTCTTAACGAGATCTCAAATTTTCATCAACTGAGTGATGAATCTTTCTTTGAAGCATGGAAGCGCTTCAAAATTTTGTTGAATAAATGCCCCATCATGGAATGGATTTGCGAGAGGAAGGTCCATACTTTTCTTGTGGTCTAAACGAGTCCACAAAAAAGGGGATGGTCAACTCCTCATCCGGAGGAGTCTTCTTGAAGAAAACCCCACGCAAGGGTGGGATTTATTTGAGGATATAGCTAGGTACAATTATGCACCCACATATCAATCACCAACGATCCTCTTTGTACTCCAAAATCGAAGAAGTTAACAACGTAATCATGGTCAAATGATTGCAGCCTGCGAGCTCAACTTTCTCGCTTTGACCATGACTAAAAATCAAAATCAGCCCTCTCTCCAATGTAATGCACAAGTATTCTCGTGTGATAATTGTTATCGATTGGTCACATCGGTGACCATTGTCAATACACTCCTACCCCGGCTTTCAAGCCAATGTTTGCCCAACAAACGAGGCGGTATGATTACAGAACTATACATACTGTGGGCTTAGAGGTCACATTTACGCAACATGCCCCTTGAATGGTGGACATGAGAGAAACAATTCTTCCGGCCGGCAACACCGTGAGATTTTCGAACCGCAATAACTCTCAAGGTCAAAACTACAACCAGAATAGAAATTATGGTTATGACCAAAACCGCGCTCAAAACTCGGGACAGAATACCTCTCGCAATGCCTACTACCAGAACCCCAACTCGAGTCAAAGTTCAAATTCTCAACCAAAAGCTAATCAAAACTCGCAGCAAAACCGCCCTAATCAGGACTCCTCCACTTATGGTACTGCCCCTACGAGGGCAGAGTATGAAGAGCAGCAGAGGACGATGAAGAACTTAGAAAGACAGCTTAGACAACTAGGTGAACAATTGGTGCCGGACCTCAAGGTCGACTACCTAGTTTTGACGAAAAAACCCTAAAAGTGATCATGCAGCCCAAGCTGAAGCAAGAACAAACCACTGTTCCGAGCTCGCGCCCATTACTTCCTATGGACAAGAGGAGTCCAATGCTATGAATTTGAGGTCCGGTACACAATTGCAACAACCTAGTTATAGACAGAACCAGGGAAACGAGTAAACCCTCCTACCCTTGATTCGGTAGGAGGGGAAGATTCGCAGTCCCCTGACTTGGATGAGCTGAAAGATGAAAATGAGATCGAGGCTGGAGAAGGATCTCGGGTGAGTGAGAACCGAATTAATGAACCTGAGAGAGTCACTCAGGCAGAGGATCCCCTGACGGGTAAAAAGACTGAAAAAGTGTTAAGGTGGAAAGATCTTGAAGACAAAGGCATCACGAGCTTCCTTCACCAAGAAAGTATTCTCCGAACACGAATCAATAAGCTCCTGTTCCCACCAAGGAAGCACAACATCCCCTTATCTGAAGACAAGAAGTATGACAAAGTACTCAACCTATTAAGAAACACCCAAGTAAATTTGCCCTTATCCGAGGTATTGGTTGAAATGCCTAAGTACACCAAGTTTGTGAAGGATGTTGTTTCTTCAAAGAAAGAAGTTAGGCGAAATGGAGAAAAGATTGGGAGAGGAATGCTCCGCTATCATTGACGGAGGAATTCTGAAAAGCGCGGCGATCCCGGAAAATTTGTCTTAACTCAAAATCAAGGAGTTAAGCTTTCCAAATTCTCTCGTGTGATTTAGGAGCATCCATTAGTTTGATGTCTCTATCTGCATGCAAGAGATCGCACCTTGACCATCTATTGGAACCTACATCCATAAGCATCCAACTTGCGAGATAGATCTTTCAAGAGAGCCAACGGAGTGCTTGAGACCTTCTCCGGTCCAAGTAGACAAATTCACATTTCTGTTGATTGGTATGTCCTAGACACTAAAGAAGAAGATACCCCTCTCCTCCTAGGACTAACCCTTCCTATCTACCGCTAGAGCCACTATAGATTGCGATGCAGATTTGTCACCTTACGTGTTGGAGATGAGGAAGTACGCTACACCATGTAGTTAAAGCCCTTAGATCACCTTCCTCAAAACCCTCGGCTTTGTGCTTGAAACGTTAGATGATTTCACAGACTACACCCTAGACGAGCTAGAGGCCGCTATGGAGAAGACCTTGTCAAGAGGACTCGGTGCTCTCTGAGAGAACTCTTTCTCCTCGGAAAGAAGTAGACTTGCTTGAGGCAAGAGTTTTTGACCCTATCACCAAGGAGGATCTAAGACAGGAGAATCCAAGACCGCTTTAGAGGAACCGCTTTGAGGACCTTGTTCTCAAACCGCTACCTCAAAGATTTGAAGTATATCTTCTTGAGAGAAGGTGAGCGCTTACCTCGATCATCTCATCTAAACTATCAGCGGAGGAAGAAGCTAAATTAACCGAAGTTCTAAAGAAAAATGCGAGAGCTTTCGGTTTGGCGAGATAGGAGATATAAGAGGAATCTCACCCGACATATGTATGCATAAAATAAGAATCAAGAAGGTGCGGCGTATAAGACAACCACAGAGACGTTTAAACCCACACATGCGGGAAGTGGTGAAGAAAGAGATCATTAAGCTATTAGATATGGGGATTATTTATGCGATAGTGACAAATGATTGGGTCTCCACCACTCAAGTTGTACCAAAAAAGGAGGCATTACAATCGAAAAGAATGACAAAGGTGAAGAGGTAGGCTGTTAGATTAGTCACTTTGAGTGCAGTGTCAGATAGACTATAGGAAGCTAAACGAGGTAACCTTAAAAGATCATTTCCCACTCCCGCTTATAGACCAAATGTTGGAACGTTTGGCGGGGCATGAATTCTATTGTTTTCTAGGCGGTTACTCAGGTTACTTCCAAATCCCTATTGACCCCAAGATCAAGAGAAAACAACCTTCACCGCCCTTATGGTACTTTCGCCTATAGGCGAATGCCCTTGACTTTGTAATGCACCACCACATTTCAAAGATGTATCTTCGGCTATCTTCGATGGGCTTGTAGAGAAGTGCATGGAGGTGTTCATGGACGACTTCTCGGTATTTGGCACATCATTTATGGACTGCCTTAAAAATCTAGATGAAGTAATCGCAGAGGTGTGTAGAGAAGAATTTGATTCTCAATCGGAAAAGTGCCATCCGATGGTAACCAAGGAATTGTTTTAGGTCACAAGATCTCCGCTAAAGGCATAGAGGTTGATAAAGCTAAGGTAGAGACTATTGAAAAGATGAATTACCCCAGAACACGAAGGAAGTAAGAAGCTTCCTTGGTCATGTGGGTTTCTAGAGAGATTCATAAAAGATTTTTCAAAATATCGAAACCTTTATCAACTTTATCAAGGATGACGTCACCTTCAATTTCGATAATGATCATCAAGTTGCCTTCAAAGAGCTTAAACAAATGTTTGACCTCTGCCCCTATCCTGATCTCTCCGGATTGGAACATACCATTCGAACTGATGTGTGACGCCTCCAATTACGCTGTGGGTGCTGTATTAGGACAAAGGATTAATGGTAAGTTCCAACCTATTTCCTACGCAAGCCATACCTTGAATCCAGCCCAAGCGAATTACACCACTACGGAAAAGGAACTGTTAGCAGTTGTGTTTTCTATGGATAAGTTCCGCAGCTATTTGCTTGGTGCCAAGGTGATTGTATGGACTGATCACGCAGCTCTGCGTTATTTGATGAACAAGAAGGATGCTAAACCGAGACTGCTAAGATGGATTCTTACACTACAAGAATTCGATGTTCACATCAAGGACATAAGGGGTAGTGAGAACACCGTAGCGGACCATATTTCGAGAGTTTTGCCAGGAGGCCGAGGAAGATCCTTTGGACATTGATCTTTATTATCCCTTCGAGAGCGTCATGAATATGGATGTCCGTAACCCCGACCCCCCTTGGTATGCTTCGATTGTCAATTACCTTCATTCTAGCTATTTGAATCCCGAATTTTCCTACCAGGAGAAGAAGAAGTTCTTCTCTGATTTGAAGTACTACGTCTGGGAAGAACCTTATCTATTCAAGATCTGCAAGGATGGGTTACTCCGCCGGTGTGTACCTGAATGTGAGCAACGGGATATTATTGAGCAATGTCATAGTGGCCCCACTGGCGGTCATTTTAATGCATGGAAGACCGTTGCCAAAATTTTTCAATGCGGTTTCTACTGGCCCAGGATTTTTAAAGATACGGAAGCCTTCTGCAAAGGCTGTGATAGATGCCGAGAGAACCGAACTTTGACCAGCGATATGATATGCCACTTCAACCCATATTGGAATGTGAAGTGTTTGACGTATGGGGCATAGACTTTATGGGACCATTTCCATCTTCATGCGGGAATAAATACATTCTAGTCTGTGTAGACTACGTATCTAAATGGGTAGAGGCATCGCGCAACTCCACCGAATGATCATAAAACAGATCATGAAATTTCAAGAAAAACATTTTTACGAGGTTTGGCTGCCTAGAGCCACGATCGGCGATGAAGGTTCACACTTCATTAATAAACCCCTGGATAGCTTCGTTAGCTAAGTATGGTGTTAAGCATAAGAGTGGCACACCATATCACCCTATGACCAGTGGGCAAGTTGAGCGTAGTGTCGAGTATAAAGAAAATCCTCGAGAAAACGGGTCAACTCCCATCGAAAAGATTGGAGTCTCAAATCGATGATGTCTTGTGGGCTTACCGGACCGCATACAAAACCCTATGGGTACATCGCCATACCAAATGGTTTATGGAAAGCCCATCATTTGCCTCGTAGAGTTAGAGCATAGAGCTTATTGGGCAATTAAGTTCCTAAACTTCGACTCCCAAGCTTGCGGAGAAACGTAGGCTCCAGCAGATACATGAATTAGACGAGTTCAGGCTCCAAGCTTATGAGAGTTCACGGATCGACAAGGAAAGGATGAAATTACTTCATGATAAAAAGATAAAGAAAAGAGAGTTTCATGCGGCGGTGCCGGTACTTGTTATACAATACCAGCCGCATCTTTTCCCGGAAAGCTAAGGGCGCGTTGGTCCGGTCCATTTGAGATCCTATCTGTTTTTCCTAGCGGCGTTTTAGAATCGAGGGGATTGGCGATCACCTTTCAAGGTCAACGGTCAACGATGCAAACACTACATTGGCCAACCGAAGGAATCACCGAGGTAGTTAAATTCCTTGATTTGTTAAGTTGTACCACTTCAGAGTCGATGATCTGCGATGAGTTCTCCCAGACCTATTCTCCGATAATGGTACTCAATCACCGCTTGAAATTTTTGCCGGAAGCTGGGACATGGAACAATACTGGAAGGAAATGGATTTGAAGAAGCATAAAGTACGAAAGAGATCTCCAGTCAGACAGAAGATCAGGCAGGCCTGGAAAAAATGGTTGGGACGAATCCCGAGTGCCCGCTTCTTTTTTTTGTAGACCTAATGTTGTTAAGAATTACATTCTGAGATGACCGGCGGGAAGCCAAAGTGGCCCGACCGGGTTAGACTGAATTGAATGTCGAGCTAACGACATAAACCAAAAGCGCTACTAGGAGGCATCCTAGATATCGTGTCTTGTTTTAGTTTTTCTTAGTTCGTTTTGCTTCCGTATGTTATTTTAGTTAGTTTTACTAAGCTTTTATGTGTCTATCTGTCAGTTTTTGCTTTCTAGTTATGGATCTTCACGGAGTTCGCCCTGAGGAGTTTCCACTCATTAGTCGGATCCCGCCGATCACAATGAGATGATGGACCAGGAGGCACTATAATTCTTCATGTAGATTTTGATATTAGTACTCGTGTTAAGACCATCACATACGTTATCATTGTTCCACCTTGTTCGGGAGCGGCGATTTCACGATCGAGGAGTTGCGAGGAAGCTATAGGGCGCCCTTACACAATACTTAATGATTCTATCTTGACGGATTTGGCACCGGTGTCGCTGGCTGAGCATTTCGTGAGGTCTTGAGGTAGCCGGTGAGGATTCGTGTTTGCGGGATGAGTTCGATTTTCCTCCGGCTATCGACATGCTTCGACGCCTCATTCGCATAGTGGATCGGGACGAGATCTCACAGACCCGTGACCTCTTAGTTAGTTTTACCTCCGTCGAGCCCCGACGTTAAACAAAAGCGCTTAGTGGGAGGCAACCTTGTTTCTCTATTTGTTTTATTTACTAGAAATTCTACGTGCCTTCGCTTGATTTTTACTTGTATTTTTGAAGCTTTATTTAAGTTTAATAAGAGACGAAATTTTGAACTTGAATTGTATGGGAATTTTATGATTTTTGCAATTAAGCCTCACTGACGCGCCCGTCCATAAGTATGGACGCCCGTCCAAAGATGACTAATTATCGATTTAACGTTCACTAGGTTTGGGCGCCGTCCGATAATCTCCTCCAATCTCAGTATGTAATTCAAAATATCAGACGAGCGTCTACTAAACTGGACGCCCGTCCGGTTCATCAAATTTCCCAGTGGACGCCCGTCCGCTGAGTTGGACGAGCGTCCATACTCTGTCTATATATACCCTCCTTCAATGAACTTTCACTTTTCAGAATTTTCAAAAGCCAAAACGGTTGCTCTCCCTCCTTTTGCCCTAAATTCATCAATTCTTGACCAAATCGAGCGATTCAAAGTGCTACAGGCCGCTTTTCACCCCCTCTCTTTGATTCTCACAACCGAATCCTCCAACGCACGGCATTATTGGCGAATCAGACCCCATTGCAGTCCGACTCTTCAGAGAAAAAATTTCGATTTTGGACGATATTTTTGCGTTGTTTGGACCGATTTTCACCTCAATCAACATCTACTCATCCTACTTGGTAAGTTCCTAACAACTTTTCTGGGTTTAATTCACGTTTTTGGCAAGTTCGATCTTTGGGTCGGCTCGCTCACTTGAATACCATCTTGATTCGCTCTCTTTTTCTGTTTCTTTTGATCTCATTATGGTGGTATGGTGTGTGATGGATGATGAATGGGTTGTTGGGTGATGATTGTGGTTCGGTTGGTTTGAAATCCCGCTTTGGATGATAAACGGGTAACCTTTGTTGCTGTGAATCGTTTGGTTTAGACATTTAGGTCAATATGGTGAAGAAAGCAGTCATTAAGCAGAGGCCTGGTAAAGAGAAAGTTGTCGAATCGGGCAAACGTAAACGTTTAGATGATGACCCTTCTAATTTAGACCCTAACCGAGGTGTGAGTATTCGGGAGCGACCCCCTAGAGCCACCCAAACTAGGGCAACCTTAAGAGATGAATCCACCTCGGACTCTGAGACGGACGATGATACTCCTTTAGTACGGAGGCCTAGGGTCAATCAGGGGGAAGCACCTTCTAGAGCTGAGGCTACGGAGGAAACGCTTTGTGCACGAAGAGACGAAACTAGGCGTAAAAATCCTAGAAAGAGAGTGAGGCCGGCAGTGCCTATACCCTTGCCTCGTAGATTTGTCAATCCAAAAGCACACGAGGTCTACACAAAACACTACTTTGCAAGAAATATGTTGATCGAAAGGGCAGTGGTGGAGACAAATGTGGATCCCTCTTTTGCGATCATGTTGAAGGATAAGCAATGGACGCTTTGATGAAAATCCCGACGACTCCGGTTAATGATTCTTTGGTTAGAGAATTTTATGCCAACTTTTCAGAAAGCAACTTGGATACGGGTTTGGTAATGGTGAGGGGTGTCAAGGTTCCGTTTACGCCCCAAGTCATTAATGCAAAGTATGGTTTGGCGGCTTTGAGGATTGGATTATAAAGACGAGATTAAGCAGAGGCGGGATGCGGGACAAGACCCGTTGGAGGAGTTGAGGTTGACGGTTTGCCCCGATGTTGCATGGACACTTAGGCCAGGCGCGATAGGAAGGAATTAGCTACTACGGCCTGGTCCGAGGATTGGAGAGTTTATCCCGTTTCATCCGCAGTCGTTTCTTGCCGAAGAATAATTTGACGCACTTTCACATCGGCGACCTTGGGATGATGTATGCTTTGGTTTTCAAGTTAAATGTGGATGTTGGCCGAGCAATTTATGATGAGTTGGTGTTTAGTCAAAAGAATTACAAGCGCAGTTTGATTGTACCCCATTTGATTCATCGATATGCGGCGATGCCGAGTACCGGAGTATAGGCGGATCACAAGCCTAAGAACCCGAGAGGTATTCGAGGGAGAAAGCTCCGTCTACGGTTGAGGCCGAGGTCGTTCCGTTCACGAGCCTGGTTCCACTTCGACACCACCTCAAGCCTCCGTTCTTTCTGGATTATCTTCTTCCGAGATTACTCGGCACAGTATGGCTCATAGTTTGAGGACGATGTTGAGTGACATCCGGGATGGCCAAGATAATATTTTGTCGGTTTTGGAGTGTATCGTTGATGGACGGCAACCGAGAGATCGGCGGGTTTTCAATGC
This sequence comes from Gentiana macrophylla, assembly GCA_026214975.1. Classification (NCBI taxonomy): domain Eukaryota; kingdom Viridiplantae; phylum Streptophyta; class Magnoliopsida; order Gentianales; family Gentianaceae; genus Gentiana; species Gentiana macrophylla. Next base: position 90,239 of record JAOBSW010000679.1, on the reverse strand, counting down.
CAGTAATATGGATTATGTCTATTCCGAGCAGATAGAGCGGGTGATAGCTGAGGTGGTCAAGATGAAAGAGAAGCCCGAGTCGTCTGATGATGAGGAGGATGAGCCTCCAGTAGACCCTGCTACTGCATCTACTACGCAGCCTGAGCCTACACAGACAGCATCTACAGCTGGTGTCCCTTCCACGGATCCTTCTCCGGTTGATGCTCCGATTCCGCCTGAGTGATGTTGGGATTTTTTTTTATGCATTCTCTGTTTGATGTATTTTTTTTCTTTTCTCCGACTTCGATTTGGTTGTACTATGACTATTACTACTTTCCTTTTGGATGCTTCTATGATTTTTGCACTTTCTATTTTTCTCGCTACTGTTGACTATCGTAGGGGTGTGTTTTAGTAAATAACGTAAGCTGTCTAGCACCACGTCCTTGAATTGCGATTTCATTGGTATTATGATCATATTTGGATTGACACTTGTTGTTCTATCTCTTGCATTCATTTTTTTCACATTACTCCGTTATTGTACCCTGTTCTCCCCGAGATGTTTCCATGTTTTCCAAGATTGGGCAGGTCTATTTTAGCAGTTTTTCCGGGCTACATTGTTACTACCTAGGCTCCGGTCTGACCAACGATCCGTGTCTCGGTTGCAATCAGCTAAGTATTCTTTTGTTGTTTAGCTCTCGCACAACATGAGGCATGTTGAACTTTTAAGTGTGGGGAGGGGATTAGTCGGTATGTATCTATACATTTGCTTACATGATATTATTTCTATGCTAAAATGAGCTAAATTTTCAAAATTTTTGTTTTGTCCCGAGTAGGCAATACACGTTTTTGTTCGGTTTGTTATATTCATTGATGCTGTATGCCGTATGTTCCGTAAGTTAGTTGTTTCACCCGATATTATTTTCCACGAGCCATAGTGAATGATGAGCTAATTTATAAAGTTATACCCCGTTTTGGATTAGTAGTTTTTGATTTTCTAATAAGTCATGTGCTTAGTGCTACGTATATATCGTGAGATTTATGATAGTTTGTATTTAGAGTTAAAGTATGAGATCTTGTGAATATCTAGACGTTTGAATGTGATAAGTAACACGTAGCTATTGTCAAAGTGAAAAGTTGAATTAATAAGTTAAAAAGGTGTGTCGGAAGCTAGTCGATGATTTGAGTGCGGTAGGGTATACCCCGTATGTCCTATTCCACTATGATGACTAAGAGCTCACGGCGATTAGGAAAAAGCTGCTGATGATTGGAGTAAGGTAGGGATTATCTCGAAATGTCCTATTCTCGCTATGAGGGGCAATAGCTTCTTCTAATGTGTGTTTATAGTGAAATAGTTAAATCAACTTAACAATTGGTATGGAATGGATATAAGGCTTAGTTAGCGTCTATCTTATCCCCAGTAGAAAACTAAAGGATATGTTGTAGGGATTATCCTCTGAGTATTTCGAAAGGCCCTAGATTCATACGATCATTCTTTTCGGGATATGTCACGCTTGTAGGGTGCATCTTATGAGTGTCATTTATTGCTAGTCCACGAGGGGTATTAGCTAGTTTTGCTTTGAGTTTTTCGAGTTTGGATTTAGTGGAAGTTTTCTATGGCTATGCACACACACGATGGTGAACTTCGATTTATTGACTATGTGGTATATGTGTTGAGGTGTCTATATTCTTTCCGAGCCTTTATCTTGTTTTGTTTTGCTCGGGACGAGCAAAAGCTAAGTGTGGGGGAGTTGTTAAGGGTGAATTTACGTACTTTATAACGTTATATTTTATAATGTTTTCCCCGACATTCGTATTTATCGCATGGAAATCACGTGTTTAAATGGAATATTGGGCAAATGACGTGGCTAAGGAGTTAATCGCAAAGTTGATGGATTTGTATGTTTTAATTATGATTTTTATGATTATTAGAATTGTGTTACGCTTTGCGGTGTTTTTGATGTCATGTAGGTACATGTTGGAGGCTAAATTGATGATCAATGTTGATATAATTCGAGCTAAACCGAGATAAAGATGGAGGAGAAGAGACAAGAATCAATAAATCGAATTGATCATCTTGATCAAGGCGTCGTGTCCCGTCCCAAAGGCGAAGCGTTTAAAGCATTGAACGAGCGTCCAGGAGTAGATTTGACATTCAGCAAGTTTGGACGCAGCTTGACGCCAGGCCAGGCAGGCGAACGCGTTTGAGGAAAGCTCAGCCCGATTCGAAGTTCATTATAGAGCAGACGAGCGTTCAGTTTAGTGGACGGGCGTCCGACCGCCGACTGAAGCACAACCGACTTAGTTTTGACCTAGCCGTCTTAGTTCATCTATATATAGCAGCTTGTATCAAACCCTAAAGGGGGCACCACACAACATATAGTCGATTTTCATAAAAAACAGCGGCAGTTTGTCTTTTCTTTTGGTTTTCGAATACAATCAAACAGTCTTTTGATTTCAAAGTTAATATGAGTAGCTAAACTCCTGGGTTGGACGAACGGGTGAAGCAATTCAAGAGGCATTCTGGTTTTCTTATTTTTCTGCGGTTTATTTCGACAAAGGTTAGATTTATATTGCGTTTATTCCGTGCTTGACATCGATAGATAAAGCTTGTGATATTCGTTTAACGATAGTTGAATGATACCTAGATCACCGCAATAATAATCAGGTTAATTAATTTGTTGAGGAACGAAAGTTATCGAATTGTTAATCTAAATAATAGGTTTGAAAGAATTTATGCCTATCGTGCTTGAAGAATCAATCTTTGATAAAAGTTGATAAACAAATTACCTAAGATATTAGTAATTTGCGTTTAGTATAGGTTAATTTTGACCTTGGTTGATTTGCATGCGTAGGAAATTAGGAGCCTGTGCGATTATCTTGAATTGTGGATCTTTGTTCGTCTGCCTTTTTCTCCCCATTATTTGATAAACTTGAAATCATTAGTTCTGTGATACTCTTAGCCTAAACTTAAAAACGCATTCAACCTCACGTTCCTCGTGGGATCGACCCGGCATAACCGCTTTACTACAAGCTTTGCACTTGGAGCGACTAACCGGATTTTTATTACTTGTCTTTGTGTTTCGTTTGCAAAAATCCATCACAAGTTGTCACAGATACGGAATCCATTCCTTCCATTTCTGGAAGTAGATAGACAGTTCCCTTATTTGTTAATCCTAGAAACTGATCGATCCATGGAGTTCATATTACACCGATTAGCTACCAAAGAGTTGTATGAATTAATTGATCACTAGGGGTTAATGGTAAATAAGGATAAGAGGTTCGAAAAGGGTTAACGGTAACTTCCGATTTAGAATGAACAATCTATGGAGGATTAATCCATATGTAATGATTGTATCAATGGACGCTTATTATTATTCTCGTGAGAGATAAATATAATCCTATAATCGGAGGAGTGCGATCCACGGGATTATGGTGGCATATTCTGTGATTGATTTATCGAATATAATTATTCTATAATTATTTATTTGATTTATCGGAGCCGCTGATTATTAGTCCATGGTCCCCGACGTGCCTCCTAATATAGCATAGCTATTCTCGGACGTCGAATCCTAATAATATTAATTTAGTTCTTGTTGGACTTTATTAAAACGATATGTGAATTAATTGTTTAGTTGGACTAAATAATTAAATACACGGAAAAGACATTTTAAGTGACTTACCCCGAATTGGTGTGTTGACTTTTTGACCCAATTGGTCAAAACTAATGGAAAGATGCGCATGACTTGATTAGAAAAAAAAAGGTGCGCATGCATGGTTATTTAATTAATTCAAGGAATTAGTTTTCTTGGATAATTATTTAATGTGTGATTTATTTTTAAATGATAAATCATGGAATATTGGATAATATATTTATTTATCCTAATTTGTTTGGGATACATATTATATTTATCTTTTATTTGGAAAGGATTAATGTAATAATTATCTCTTAATTATTTAATCCTTGGAGGCTAAGTTTTACTTCTCCTATATAAAGAGAGCTTCCTGCCCTTAACACACAATACATGTTTCGACTTCTCCCTATAGTAGAGAGAAGAAAATATTTTGGCCAAGGAGAGAGTGGGAGAAATCTTGGAGATTTTTCCGGTAGCATATCGGAAGGGTTCGAGTCGAGAATTCCTTCCACCGGGAATTGCTTGGATCACACGATCGGAAGACTGTGGTGCTCTTCACACCTTCACATTCATCCTTTTGCGGTTCTTCAACTTGAATTTTGAGATTCAAGAGGTATGATCTACATCCCCTTGTAGATATAGATCTAGTTATTTTATTACGTATATATTGTAGATCTAGATCCTTAAATCGCTTCCGCTGCGGATGATATTACTAACAGTGGTATCAGAGACCATGGTGATCTATATTTATACGTATAAAATATTAGATCTAGGAGTGGAAAACATTTAGCTTTTATTGTCCAATTTTTTAATTTGGCCAATGCATGTTTATATATATTTATGTTGTTGCGATTGTTGTGGTTTGAAGAGATGGATTGGGGTTGGCATTGTTTACCCGTTAGATCTCATCAGAAACTCGTATAAACGATGAAAATTCGTTCATATGAGTATAGGAAATTATGTAATTTATCTTTATTGCAATTTTAATTTCCAGAAAATAGATCTATTTAGTAGCTGTTTAGTATTTTAGTTTTTCCCGTTGATCGAACCGTTAAAACGAAGATCCCTCCGGTCAGAATCAAGATCAGAATATGGTAATTTACTCCACAAATTTTGGCATCGATCAGAGTCCGTTTCGATATCCGTTCGTCGCTTCGAAGACGCTGCTGTAACAGAAAAACGCAGGATTCACAGAAACTCTACCTGTGACTTCCTCGATTTTCTGGGAGAGTTTGGACCGTTGAAACGCAAATCCGACCGTTCAGATTGATAGAATTGGAGTTCTGGACGTGTGATAAAAATTTCAAGTCGATCGGGATTTATGTAAATTCCCGATCTGCCTCGGGAAGTCTTTGATACGCTGCAGTCAGAGACAGATGCAGCATCAAGATCGGCGGCTCACTGAAGAAAATTGACAAGTCAAAACTCAAATCCAACCGTCCATATTGAAGCCCGAGGAATGAAGAACAGATTTGGAAAGTTTCGTCTCGATCCGAGTTCGTTTAGTTTCCCGATCATCGAAGAATTTGAACAGCTGCAGATTATGTTAGAAAGTAGTAAACCCTAGTTAGGGTTTGGTTATTTATTTTCTAATAGGTTAGATACGGGGGTGCCAACGGTCCATCTCGGTGTTTAAATTTTCCGCAATTTATTTTTTATGTGTTTGATCATAAAATAGATATAAAATCGGAATTGCCATGACATGCATTATATCATAAATCCACTTCATGCATACATGTAGAATTTTAATTTTGGTAATTAAAATAGGCATGTATACAAACTCGTGTAATTAGTTGAAATTTAATTAATACGTGGTAATTAATTAATTTAGTAACTAATTAAAGATCCGAGGACGGGTTATGAAATCGTTAAGCCTTTCGGTGTGTGTTCTCGGTGAACCGCCTTAAAGCCCAAACGAGATCACGTTTTCGATTCGTAGTGTCTACGAGATTGAATGACGGTAAAAGAACAATAAATCTTGGATAAAAACGGTTCGCTTATAGGTTGGGTGGTCAACTGAGCTTCGCTCGACCGACTTAACCCTCCTAGTGTGATGTATGCACAGGGGTCCGGCAAGACTAAGCTACACCGGAGAACGGAGGGGTGATTCCTTCTTATCTCAATGAGGCTATCTTGACCCGATTTCGTCCGACTGTCACATATGTTCCAACGAATAGGACGGGTAGGCTTGCCTACGTTACCGACACCATTCGGAATCCTTGGTTTGATGAGCTTTTATGTTAACATCAAAAAGACGTGGTTAGTTAACCCACCACCACTTCCGAAATATTGAGTGGGAGCGGGGGAGGCGACAGCCAACCCCACGGTCTCTACTATAGATACAAGTAAGTGAGAGAAGGGTGACGCCTCGAGGCGCTTTGATTTCGTCCCCCTAAGGATGGTGTTCACCCCTATCAACATTCATGGCTTGGTCTCCGAAAGGATAGGATTTACGGGTACTCGTCGGGTCACCGACCTATCCTACGACGGCACACTCGGGCGTACCTAAGAGATCCGATATAGTAGGTCACACTCATAAAGGATATTTTTGGTAATATCTAGGCTAAAAAGGAAGGTAGTCAATGAATAAAGGGATGTTCGATTCTCGTGGGATGTTCGATTCTCACAAGTTATTTATTGATGAGATTGTCTCGATTTAACCGTCATCTCTTTGACCTACCCTACAAATGCACTTTGAGATGCGAGGTTAAAACCTTGGAATGGTAGAGTAGACTTATTTTTTAGTTTACAATTCCTAAAATAAAATAATATAGTAGTGTTAAACTTGAATTAATAAATGTCATTTTATTTACAAAGATTATATCCCTTACTAAATTGCTTAGAAAATTAATTGACTAGTATTGACTTCGTTAAAAAGTGGAAAGTAACTAGGACGTTGAACTAGTTAATCGATAATGCAATTATTTTTTCAAAAGAGATATTTTCTCTTAAGCCTTTTAAAAACCACAGTGACATATAGGTATGTCACTAGTGTCATTCGTGTCAAACGGTAGACAAACTTAGTTTAATCAAAAGTGATTTCGGACTTTAAATTCTTCTAGTGAATTTTGAGTGTATAGTGATTACACGAGTAATTTTCTAATTGAAAAATCGGAAAATCATGAAGTGTTACTAGTTGGACGATATTTGGAATCGATGAACTAGTGGGAGCTTTATGATTTGTTGTTTTTCTAGAACATTAGAAAAGTGTAATCGACTACTGAGACGTAACCGTTCTAATTGAAAACCGGAAAGTCATGAAATGTTGCTAGTTAGACGATATTTGGAATCGATGAACTAGTGGGAGTTCTATGATTTGTTGTTTTTCTGGAAACATTGGAACTATATACGAAAGATTTTTCTAATCGGAAAAAAATCGGAAAATCATAAACAATAAAGCATTGCTCGTTAGACGGTATTTGGAACCGAAAAACTAGTGGGAGCTTTAATGTTATGATTTGTTGTTTTTTCTGGTATATTAGAAAATCCAAGAAGTCCCGACGAGTAACACTCGAAATAGACACCCCACGGTTCAAGAGTAGTGTCTACTCAAACGAACCGCTGGTTCAAGACTGTTTCCATTCAAGGAAAGTCAAGAATGGGAGAATTTGTCTAAAAGTGTTAGTCATCTAAACTGAGTAAACTTTAAGGCTAAACCGAAAAATTAATTAACTGAAAATCATAGGATAAGGACAGTGATTTTGGATCACCAACCTATGAATCCTTCGCGATTTTCTCGAGCTAAGTTCTTTGGAAGAACAAAATAGCAGTGCATTTAACGATTAAACAACGGGCAGTTAATTTTAGCTAGAATAGTGGGAGTGATATAAGGAAATGAATCTCGGATTGAATCCTTGGATATCGCGGAAAATTTACTTTCTGTTTAAGATTCGTTGGAACGAATGGATTTACATTCTATTCAATAATTTGTTTGTCGTATAGAAAGTGAATATACCATTTGTAGTACGAATCCAAGACTCGGATTTTTGTTTGATAAAGTCAAAACCACTTAGAGCTGCTGAAATATGTATATAAAACACATCTTAAGAACTGTTAAAAGCAATTGGTTTTCTATATTTAGATAAACGCTTCTTCATAATCCATAGTTAGTGCATAGTCCCTAAAAGACAAGACCTGAAGACTGGCTCAGGGTGATTCCTTTCTCCCAGTCTGGTTATATTGTCTCAAAGGTTCAATGACTAAGTTTCCTTTCAATCGGGAAAGGATAATGGTTATAAAGAAGTAAGTAAGCTTGTTCATGACGACCTTCGGGGTCTGATGAAAGATACAAGCTAGTAGGAGCTTCCGAGTAGTGACTTCTTGTCTGATAACTATTCAAACACTCCGGAAAGTTTATCCAAAATATTTTGAGGTTTCTCTATTTTCAACAGAGATAGAGTATTCTATACTCAGAAATGGGCCATCACATAGTCCTAGGGACTGATGCTCGGCCTGCCTCATAGTGAAATGTTTTCACTAAGTGAGAAACCGTTAAATTGCCTTATATAGTTTTTAGACGTGCTACAATACACTGCTTAACTCAATAAAGATATTGGAAGCGAAATAACGGTTTACATTAATATGTAAGACCGAGAAGTCTACATAGAATATGCTTTGGAATTTACGGATAAGGTGTGGATTCGGTTCACCCCACTTCCATAAATATAAGCATTTAGCACACGGTGCTTGAAGGTAAGACTGGGAATTTCGTGTAGACGTTCGGTCAATGACCATTCGTGATATATCTTTTAACCTATTGAGTATAAAGGTTTGTTATAAGATTCTTGAAATCGGGAAGGGACAGTTATACTGTTGCGTCCTTCCTGATAGAGTCCATGAACAGCGAAACCTTGAACCTTGAAGTACGTTTACTCAAGGTAGTTACTAACTGATTAAAATCAGACCACATCCAACATCGGTTGTTGGTAATAACACTAAATACTACTAAACTAGATCAGAATTTCGATCCACCCAGAATGTAGTGGGAGTATGGTTTATCCATTACCCGTTACGGTTTCTGCAGACTTTGTAGTCTGAGGATCGATCGATGACCTATGGATCTTTTATGAGCAGTATAGGATTCTGATAATAGAGGTTGGTTTAATAGCCATAACCCTATGAATAGAGTTCGAACTCCGATTCCTGTTTCATGCTCTTGTAGAACCACCTGAGCGCCTCAGGGCCCAAAGGGGGAGTAATTGGATCTGCATCGAAAAGAGTAGAATGAGTTCGGTATTGCATGATTTCGTTCAAAAGCATAAAATAGGGGTGATTCCACGAGACTTTCTTGCCAAACAAACGGAGTCCTGATTCATTCGAAATGTAAGGGTATTGACTTATAAACTTATGACAGGATGACTGCCAAGGCTTATGTCCTTTGTGGATAAAAAGCAAACCTCTCGGTCATTGGAAGTCATATATTTCTAAAATATATGGATTTGACCAGAATATTGATAAATCTTTTGTAGACCGGATATCAATTTTAGTACAGTAGTGAATATGTACATATATTAGTGTTTGTGAAGGATAACACTTTGCACTCAGGTTGGAATTAACATGGGTGTGTTATCCAAGTCGAAATCGACAATGCCATAATTCTCTGCAATAGAGATTTGGACAACATTCGAAGAGTTTGACTCGATCGAATTCATTAGAATCGATCCACCGGTTTCCCATCCATCTTATTGGTTAAGATGATGCATCCGTGTATGCAACATTCAACGAGGAAGTTCTACCCTATGCCTCGTGAATGACTCTCTAAATCTTCGGATCAAGAGAAATGGGATAGATTCTCTTTCTAGTAAGAGATGGTCAGGTTATTGAACGTCAGTTTTGATCGAATCTTAGATTCGGCGGTTAACAAAGCAAGTTTAGTATGTCCTTTAGTATCTTGAGAGAACGAGGAATAATATGCGGACATATTCATGTTTGAGCTTGGATATGTGTGATACACTGATTTTGACTTTAAGTCAGATTGAGGATGATCGTTAAGTCGATCTCGGGCACAGTGTTTACAAAGTACCATATGATTTGATGGACCGGTTACGTTTCGATTCTACGGATCGTCTCGAGCCGACAACCTGAATAATCATTAAGACCCATGACATTTAGATGTAGGTACTCCCCGAGTCACTGACCTATCCTACGACGGCATACTCGGAGTGTACTTTGAAATCTGAAATGGTTATGATATGCTTAATGGGTACTAGAATACGGGATGGGTCTCCATTGCTTTAGAGCAAGTGGGAGATGTAGTTTGTTGTATTTTAAATAATAGGGTGTGCTCTAAAACAATTAATCACATGCTTTCGTGCAAGTGGGAGATTGTTAGGTGTGATGCCCGAAAGACAATTTTTGTAATTGTTTTATTTAATAAATGAAATGATGTTATTATTCATATTTATTATTCTCATATTCACCGATGTGACAATAGTATTTACACTACAGAAAACTCTAAGTATATCATTTATGTAATCACTTAACTCGATGTATGGTATATACACGGGAGGATTGAGTTAGTGAAGATGTACTTAAAATACAATTAGCCCATAGTGAAGTTAATCGAGAGTATCGGGTCTCTCCTTTAAACGCGTGCTATTAATGCGCCTGAACACAATAGGTGTGATTGTCTTATCCGGACTTTCGGTTAAGAGAACCTAATGGGGCATTTATATATGATAGATATATCATATAGAATTTGGACCGATTTGATTAGAGTTCACGATATAATTCCGTAATCGAAAGTCTTATCGAATCAATGGATGATCATATTTATGGATATATCTTAATCTGAGGTGATCACAATCAAACCGCTTGAATCGATTATGAAGTTTGACTTGACGGTTAAGGATTACACCGAGTCTGTGATCCGAATTACCCCATCTTGGCATTGTAATTGATTGAGTGAGTAGTCCGTGTTTGTCACAGATACGGAATCCATTCCTTCCATTTCGGAAGTAGATAGACGCCTCCTTATTTGTTAATCCTAGAAACTGATCGATCAATGGAGTTCATATTACACTGATTAGCTACCAGTGAGTTGTATGAATTAATTGATCACTAGGGGTTAATGGTAAATAAGGATAAGAGGTTCTGAAAAGGGTTAACGGTAACTTCCCGATTTAGAATGAACAGTCTATGGAGGATTAATCCATATGTAATGATTGTATTAATGGACGCTTATTATTATTCTCGTGAGGAGATAAATATAATCTTATAATCGGAGGAGTGCAGTCACGGGATTATGGTGGCATATTTCTGTGATTGATTTATCGAATATAATTATTCTATAATTATTTATTTGATTTATCGGAGCAACGATTATTAGTCCATGGTCCCCGACGTGCCTCCTAATATAGCATAGCTATTCTCGGACGTCGAATCCTAATAATATTAATTTAGTTCTTGTTGGACTTTATTAAAACGATATGTGAATTAATTGTTTAGTTGGACTAAATAATTAAATATACGGAAAAGACATTTTTCGTGGACTCGGCCCGAATTGGTGTGTTGACTTTTTGACCCAATTGGTCAAAACTAATGGAAAGATGCGCATGACTTGATTAGAAAAAAAAAAGGTGCGCATGCATGGTTATTTAATTAATTCAAGGAATTAGTTTTCTTGGATAATTATTTAATGTGTGATTTATTTTTTAAATGATAAATCATTGAATATTGGATAATATATTTATTTATCCTAATTTGTTTGGGATAAATATTATATTTATCTTTTATTTGGAAAAAGGATTAATGTAATAATTATCTCTTAATTATTTAATCCTTGGAGGCTAAGTTTTACTCTCCTATATAAAGAGAGTTCTCCCAAGCCTTAACACACAATACATGTTTCGACTTCTCCCTATAGTAGAGAGAAGAAAATATTTTGGCCAAGGAGAGAGTGGGAGAAATCTTGGAGATTTTTCCGGTAGCATATCGGAAGGGTTCGAGTCGAGAATTCCTTCCACCGGGAATTGCTTGGATCACACGATCGGAAGACTGTGGTGCTCTTCACACCTTCACATTCATCCTTTTGCGGTTCTTCAACTTGAATTTTGAGATTCAAGAGGTATGATCTACATCCCCTTGTAGATATAGATCTAGTTATTTTATTACGTATATATTGTAGATCTAGATCCTTAAATCGCTTCCGCTGCGGATGATATTACTAACAGGCCATTCGGGTGTCCGTTTCGCATGCCGTTTACGCCGATTTTTCTTATTTAACTTTCTGGTCGATATAACATCAGTACTTCAAAGAAAATTACAAACGCTTTTATTTCAGTACTTTTTTGTACCCACCGATTACTTAACGGTGTGATTGTTGATTCATTGTACAAGGCCATTTTTGTGTCCGCTTTGCTTGCCGCTTATACCGCGTGCCTTATTTATCGTTCGGTCGATATCACATCAAGATTTTTTAAAGAAAATCACAAACTTTTTTGTACTTTTTTTACCCACAGAGTACATAACAAGTAATTTTTGATTCCTTGTACAAGGCCATTCGGTGTCCGTTTTGCATGCCGTTTGTACCGGCATGCCTTATTTATCATTCTAGTCGATATCACATCATTATTTCAAAGATAATTACAAACCTTTTTTTAGTAATTTTTTTTATACCCACCGATTACTTAACGGTGTGATTTTTGATTCATTCTACAAGCCATTCGGGTGTCCGTTTCGCATGCCGTTTGCACGGACGTGTCTTATTTATCGTTCTGGTCGATATCAGATCAGTACTTCGAGGAAAATAACAACCTTATTTTTCGTGATTTTTTCATACTCATATAGACTACTTAACTGTGTGATTATTGATTCTTTGTACAAGGCCATTCGGGTGTCCGTTTTTCATGCCGTTTGCACCGGCGTGCCTTATTTATCGTTCTGGTCGATATCACATCGTTACTTCAAAGATAATTACATTTTTTCGTACTTTTTTATACGCAACGATTACTTATCGGTGTGATTTTGGATTCCTTATACAAGGTCGTTCGGGTGTCCGTTTCGCATGCCATTTACGCCGATTTGCCTTATTTATCGTTGTGGTCGATATCACATCGTTACTTCAAAGATAATTACAAACCTTATTTTCGTACTTTTTTGTACACACAAAGTAATAAATGGTGTGATTTTTGATACCTTGTACAAGGCCATTTTAGTGCCCGTTTTGCCTTCCGTTTGCACCGGTGTGCCTTATTTATCGTTGTGGTCGATATCACATCGTTACTTCAGAGATAATTACAAACATTTTTTTTCGTACTTTTTTGGTACCGATTACTTAACGGTGTGATTTTTAATTCCTTGTACAAGGGCATTCGGGTGTCCGTTTCGCATGCCATTTACGCCAATTTGTCTTGTTTAACTTTCTGGTCGATATCACATCAGTACTTCAAAGAAAATTACAAACGTTTTTTTCGTACTTTTTTTTTCGTAGACATTGATTACTTAACGGTGTGATTTTTGATTCCTTGTACAAGGCCATTCTAGTGTCGGGCACATGCGATTTACACCGATTTGTCTTATTTAACTTTCTTGTCGACATCACATCATTACTTCAAAGATAATTACAAACCATTTTTTTCATACTTTTTTTGTACCCATCGATTACTTAACGGTGTTATTTTTGATACCTTGTACAAGCCCATTCTGGTCTCCATTTTGCTTTCCGTTTGCGCTGCCGTGCCTTATTTAACGTTCGGGTCAATATCACATCATTATTTCAAGGAAAATCACAACCTCATTTTTCTTACTTTTTTCATACCCACAAAGTACTTAACAGTGTGATTTTTGATTAGTTGTACAAGGGCATTCTAGTGCCCATTTTGCCTGCCGTTTGCACCGCCGTGCCATATTTATCATTATGGTCGATATCACATCAGTAATTCAAAGAAAATTACACACGTTTTTTTGTACCCATAGAGTATTTAACGGTGTGATTTTTGATTCCTTGTACAAGGCCATTCTAGTGTCCGTTTTGCCTGCCGTTTGCACCGCCGTGCCTTATTTATCGTTGTGGTCGATATCACATAGTTACTTCAAAGAGAATTACAATTGTTTTTTTGTACTTTTTTTTGTACCAAATGATCACTTAACGGTGTGATTTTTGATTCCTTGTATATGATCATTCGGGTGTCCGTTTCGCTTGCCGTTTACGCCGCCATGCCTTATTTAACATTCTGGTCGATATCACACCGTTACTTCAAAGATAATTATAAACCTTTTTTCGTACTTTTTTTATACCCACCGATTACTTAACGGTGTGATTTTTTATTCCTTGTACAAGGCCATTCGGGTGTCCGTTTCGCATGCCGCTTACACCGACGTGTCTTATTTATCGCTCGTCAATATCACATCAAGACATTGAAGAAAATCACAACCTTATTTGTCGTACATTTTTCATACCCATAGATTACTTAATCGTAATTTTTGATTCCTTGTACAAGGCCATTCGGTGTCCGCTTTTCATGACATTTGCACCGGCGTGCCTTATTTATCGTTATGGTCGATATCCCATCGTTACATCAAAGATAATTACAAACTTTTTTTTCGTACTTTTTCTATACCCACCAATTGCTTAACGGTGTGATTTTTGATTCCTTGTACAAGGCCATTCGGGTGTCCGTTTCGCATGCCGTTTACGCCGATCAGCCTTATTTTACGTTGTGGTCGATATCACATCGTTACTTCAAAGATAATTACAAGCCTTTTTTTGTACTTTTTTGTACCAACTGAGTACTTAACGGTGTAATTTTTGATACCTTGTACAAGGCCATTCTAGTGTCCGTTTTGCCTGCCGTTTGCACTGGCGTGCATTATTTATCGTTGTGGTAGATATCACATCATTACTTCAAAGATAATTACAAACCTTTTTTTCCGTACTTTTTTGTACCCACCGATTACATGATGGTGTGATTTTTGATTCCTTGTACAAGGCCATTCGGGTGTCCGTTTCGCATGCCGTTGACGCCGATTTTTCTTATTTAACTTTCTGGTCGACATAATATCAGTACTTCAAAGAAAATTACAAACGTTTTCTTTCGTACTTTTTTAGTACCCACCGATTACTTAACGGTGTGATTGTTGATTCATTGTACAAGGCCATTTTTGTCTCCGTTTTGCTTGCCGTTTGCGCCGGCGTGCCTTATTTATCGTTCGGGTCGATATCACATCAAGATTTTTAAAGAAAATCGTAAACTTTTTTTTGTAATTTTTTTGTACCCACAGAGTACATAACAGTGTAATTTTTGATTCCTTGTACAAGGCCATTCGGGTGTCCGTTTTTCATGCCGTTTGCATCGGCATGCCTTATTTATCATTCTAGTCGATATCGCATCATTATTTCAAAGATAATTACAAACCTTTTTTTAGTAATTTTTTTTATACCCACCGATTACTTAACGGTGTGATTTTTGATTCATTCTACAAGCCATTCGGGTGGCCGTTTCGCATGCCGTTTGCACGGACGTGTCTTATTTATCGTTCTGGTCGATATCACATCAGTACTTCGAGGAAAATCACAACCTTATTTTTTGTGATTTTTTCATACTCATATAGACTACTTAACTGTGTGATTATTGATTCTTTGTACAAGGCCATTCGGGTGTCCGATTTTCATGTCGTTTGCACCGGCGTGCCTTATTTATCGTTCTGGTCGATATCACATTGTTACTTCAAAGATAATTACATTTTTTCGTACTTTTTTAACGCAACGATTACTTATCGGTGTGATTTTGGATTCCTTATACAAGGTCGTTCGGGTGTCCGTTTCGCATGCCATTTACGCCGATTTGCCTTATTTATCGTTGTGGTCGATATCACATCGTTACTTCAAAGATAATTACAAACCTTATTTTCGTACATTTTTGTACACACAAAGTACTAAATGGTGTGATTTTTGATACCTTGTACAAGGCCAATTTAGTGCCCGTTTTGCCTTCCGTTTGCACCGGTGTGCCTTATTTATCGTTGTGGTCGATATCACATCGTTACTTCAGAGATAATTACAAACCTTTTTTTCATACTTTTTTGGTACCGATTACTTAACGGTGTGATTTTTAATTCCTTGTACAAGGGCATTCGGGTGTCCGTTTCGCATGCCATTTACGCCAATTTGTCTTGTTTAACTTTCTGGTCCATATCACATCAGTACTTCAAAGAAAATTACAAACGTTTTTTTCATACTTTTTTTTCGTACACAATGATTACTTAACGGTGTGATTTTTGATTCCTTGTACAAGGCCATTCTAGTGTCTGTTTCACATGCAGTTTACACCGATTTGTCTTATTTAACTTTTTTGTCGACATCACATCATTACTTCAAAGATAATTACAAACAATTTTTTTCATACTTTTTTTGTACCCATCGATTACTTAACGGTGTTATTTTTGATACCTTGTACAAGCCCATTCTGGTCTCCATTTTGCTTTCCGCTTTACCGCCGCGCCTTAATTAACGTTCGGGTCAATATCACATCATTATTTCAAGGAAAATCACAACCTTATTTTTCATACTTTTTTCATACCCACAAAGTACTTAACAGTGTGATTTTTGATTAGTTGTACAAGGACATTCTAGTGTCCATTTTGCCTGCCGTTTGCACCGCCGTGCCATTTATCATTGTGGTCGATATCACATCAGTAATTCAAAGAAAATTACACACGTTTTTTTGTACACATAGAGTATTTAACGGTGTGATTTTTGATTCCTTGTAGAAGGCCATTCTAGGGTCCGTTTTGCCTGTCGTTTGCACCGCCGTGCCTTATTTATCGTTGTGGTCGATATCACATAGTTACTTCAAAGAGAATTACAAATGTTTTTTTGTACTTTTTTGTACCAAATGATTACATAACGGTGTCATTTTTTCCTTTTGTACATGATCATTCGGGTGTCCGCTTTAAACTTGACGCTTACGCCGCGCGTGCCTTATTTAACATTCTCGTCGATATCACACCGTTACTTCAAAGATAATTATAAACCGTTTTTCGGACTTTTTTTATACCCACCGATTACTTAACGGTGTGATTTTTGATTCCTTCTACAAGACATTCGGGTGTCCGTTTCGCATGCCGTTTGAACGGACGTGTCTTATTTATCGTTCTGGTCAATATCACATCAGTACTTCGAGGAAAATCACAACCTTATTTTTCGTGATTTTTTCATACTCATAGACTACTTAATTGTGTGATTATTGATTCTTTTTACAAGGCCATTCGGGTGTCCGTTTTTCATGCCGTTTGCACCGGCGTGCCTTATTTATCGTTCTGGTCGATATCACATAGTTACTTCAAAGATAATTACATTTTTTCGTACTTTTTTATACGCAACGATTACTTATCGGTGTGATTTTGGATTCCTTATACAAGGTCGTTCGGGTGTCCGTTTCGCATGCCATTTACGCCGATTTGCCTTATTTATCATTGTGGTCGATATCACATCGTTACTTCAAAGATAATTACAAACCTTATTTTCGTACATTTTTGTACACACAAAGTACTAAATGGTGTGATTTTTGATACCTTGTACAAGGCCATTTTAGTGCCTGTTTTGCCTTCCGTTTGCACCGGTGTGCCTTATTTATCGTTGTGGTCGATATCACATCGTTACTTCAGAGATAATTACAAACCTTTTTTTCGTACTTTTTTGGTACCGATTACTTAACGGTGTGATTTTTAATTCCTTGTACAAGGGCATTCGGGTGTCCATTTCTCATGCCATTTACGCCAATTTGTCTTGTTTAACTTTCTGGTCGATATCACATCAGTACTTCAAAGAAAATTACAAACGTTTTTTTCGTACTTTTTTTTCGTACACAATAATTACTTAACGGTGTGATTTTTGATTCCTTATACAAGGCCATTCTAGTGTCTGTTTCACATGCAGTTTACACCGATTTGTCTTATTTAACTTTCTTGTCGACATCACATCATTACTTCAAAGATAATTACAAACCATTTTTTTCATACTTTTTTTGTACCCATCGATTACTTAACGGTGTTATTTTTGATACCTTGTACAAGCCCATTCTGGTCTCCATTTTTCTTTCCGCTTATTGCCGTGCCTTATTTAACGTTCGGGTCAATATCACATCATTATTTCAAGGAAAATCACAACCTTATTTTTCATACTTTTTTCATACCCACAAAGTACTTAACAGTGTGATTTTTGATTAGTTGTACAAGGGCATTCTAGTGTCCATTTTGCTCGCCGCTTGCACAAATTGTGCCATATTTATCATTGTGGTTGATATCACATCAGTAATTCAAAGAAAATTACACACGTTTTTTTGTACCCATAGAGTATTTAACGGTGTGATTTTTGATTCCTTGTACAAGGCCATTCTAGTGTCTGTTTTGCTGCTTGTTTGCGCCGCGTGCCTTATTTATCGTTGTGGTCGATATCACATAGTTACTTCAAAGAGAATTACAAATGTTTTTTTTGTACTTTTTTTGTACCAAATGATTACATAACGGTGTGATTTTTGATTCCTTGTACATGATCATTCGGGTGTCCGTTTCGCTTGACGCGTTTACGCCGCCGTGCCTTATTTAACATTCATTCCTGTCGATATCACACCGTTACTTCAAAGATAATTATAAACCTTTTTCGTATTTTTTTATACCCACCGATTACTTAACGGTGTGATTTTTGATTCCTTGTACAAGGCCATTCGGTGTCCGTTTCACGTGCCATATAAACCGCCGTGCCTTATTTATCGTTGTGGTCGATATCACATCATTACTTCAAAGATAATTACAAACCATTTTTTTCATACATTTTTGGTACCCACCGATTACTTAACGGTGTGATTTTTGATTCCTTGTATAAGGCCATTCTAGCCTCCATTTTGTTTGCCGTTTGAGCCGGCGTGCCTTATTTATCGTTCTGGTTGATATCACATCAGCACTTCAAAGAAAATAACAAAACTTTTTTTCGTACTTTTTTTGTACCCACCGATTACTTAACGGTGTGATATTTGATTCCTTGTACAAGGCCTGATGTGAAACCGCCCGGAGGAAGGCTTCAAATCGAACGAATACTTAGGATCGTGGATTGAAAGTACTTGGATAAATCCTCAACACAACCACAACCTGTGTGGAAGCACCTTGGAATAATATGCTCCTTGACACAATCACAACTTGTGTGAGAGCTCCTTGGAATTACCTCAACACTTAGAAAACTTGGCTCTAAGCACCTAGGTATATGGATAGCCACAAGGATTGCTTAAGTCCTTGATAATCCGAATTTTGAATTCCCTTTCCAGAGAAACTCACACAACACTTTTTCAAGTGAAGAATAAAATATAATTTTTATTGATCAAAAGCCGTATTACAAGTTACAAGTGCTTGGCTATTTATAGGATACAAAATAACACTTACAATTCTAGATACATGCAAGAAAACACTTATAATCCAAAGTACATGCATGACAATTTTCGGCCCTTGCAAGTTAAATCTAGGTTCATTGAATCTAGATTCAATGTATCTTGATTAATGCATGTAAGTTTCCAAGTATTCCTTTGCTCATGAACTTGATTCTTCCAACACTTGTCTTCATGAATTCTTGAAGCAATATGGCGCCACCACCTCTTGTATTTTCAGTAAAATACTTGTGATTTATTTAGCTAATATCACACAATATAATATATAGTAACATATAGTATAATACTTTATTTTATGCGCCATCTTTTGGTCATTATTCTGGACTTCCGTAAGCATAAATGACGGACTTAATGACTTCAAAATCTTCTTTATTCTTGGACTTTGATTCTTGTATTATTAAATGGACCAAATTACCCAAAGATGTGCGCCTTATTTTGCATTCGAGTCAAGTTTCAGGGCCAATCCGACATGCGAGTCGATCATGTATAGAATTTGGTCCAGATTCATATCAGACCCTCCCGGTTGGGAATGATTCATCCTCGAATCAAAAGAATATCATATAGTTCAGAAACATGAACCAATCTTGAACAAAACATCAAATGAAGTTCACACTGATGTCGTGATCAAATATGAGTCGTATACAAAACTTCAAATGAAGTTCACACTGATGTCGTGATCTCCGCTTCGCTAAAGTAACGTGAAAAGTGTATCTTGGTTTGTATAAATGTTGATGAAGCTCGGTGTGTTAGAAATATAATCATAGCAATTCAATGTTGCATTATCATTAACATACGTAGCAAAAGGATCATGAAAAGTATGCGCTGGTTTATGTTTGTTCTTCCGTTTGTTTGAAAACCTTTCTTTGTGAAAATGCAGCCATACCCAATCTCCGGGGTCAAAGACCATCTCATTTTCCCCTTGTTGCGAATTTCTCATAGCGAGCAGATTGTGCCTCTACACTTTTCCTTGCTTTTGCGTGCAACTCACGGACCATCTCAGCTTTCTTTTCTCCCTCGAGATTTGTGAGCATTCCTAGGGTAAGAGGAACAAGATCAATAGGAGTGATAAGATTAAAGCCATAAAAAATCTCAATTGGTGAATGCAAGGTAGCATAATGAGTAGCACGATTATAAGCAAATTCAACATATGGTAAACAATACTCCAAATTCTTTAAGTTCGTTTGCACCACGGTGCGCAATAACTGTCCCAAAGTGCGATTAACAACTTCTGTTTGACCATCGGTCTGAGGATGATATGTGATGGAACATAAAAGCGTAGTGCCTAAATGCATCCATAGAACACGCCAAAAATGACTAATAAATTTTACATCACGATCACTCATATTCGACTTAGGCACACCATGTAAACGCATAATTTCTTTAAAGAATAGGTCAGTAATATGAGAGGCATTATTGGTCTTATTACAAGCAATGAAATGTGCCATCATTGAAAAATGATCAACTACCACAAACACCGAATCTTTACCAGACTGAGAACAAGGAAAACCTAAAACAAAGTCCATAGAGAGATAAACCCAAGGAAACGAGGATATCGAGAGAGGAGTATATCATCAAGATAATGCATCAGCCACTGTGTTTTCTTTTCCCTTTTTGAATTTAATCACATAAGGATATGATTCAATGAATTTCATCCAACGGATATGACGTAAATGCAACTTAGATTGCCCTTTTAAATATTTTAAGGACTCATGATCATAATGGATGACAATCTCTCTTGGACGCAAATAAACATGCAACCATTGAACAAGTGCATACAACTCTTTGTCATAAGTAGCATAATTCTGATTTGTGCCTTTTAGTGTATCACCATAATATGCAATTGGAAAAAAAAATTATAGCAAAACACCGCCAATACCCAACCCCGATGCATCACACTCATTTCCAAACATTTTGGAAAAATCTGGCAAAGCAAGTATATGTGCTGAAATTAAATGAGATTTAAAAGTTTTGAATGCTTCCCTTTGATTAGGTGTCCAATGAAATGGTGTGTTTTTCGTGATCAACTCGTTTAAGGTGGCTGCAATGCTGCTGAAATTCCGGATAAAACATCAGTAAAAACTTGTTAGGCCATGACAACTTCGGACCTCCGTTGCACTTTTGGTTTCAGGCCAATCAGCCATTTTCTATAATTTCCTTTGATCAACTTGGATATCTTGCCTACTTATAACAAAATCAAGGAATACAAAACTTTCCAAGCAAAAAGATCATTTCTTAAGATTAGCAATCATGTGTGCTTTTCGAAGTGTTTCAAAAACAGCTTTTATGTGCGAAATTTGTGAATTCAGATCATAGTTATAGATTAAAATGGCATATAGTACATAGGTACAAACCATTCCCAAATAACATACAAAAATCAAAAATGACTTACCGGGGTCAAATAATATGCAAGTACACATCTTCCAATGAATTGCACGTTGATAACGTGTTCCATGCTTCGCCAATGGAACATAAGAAAAGTCGCCCGGTTGAATATATTTATTGATGAACTTTGGTGTGGCAGCAACAAAGTCAAAGTGTTGCAATGTGGACTAGTCATCAATATGCACAACAAACGGATCATTAAAGATGTTTTCCGGTTTTCCACCATTCTCAATATTAAATAGAGTATCCAATGCCAATATGGATCATGGTGGATGTATCGAACAGCCCGGTGTCCTCCTCATGTGAACGATCATTATGTACCTGTAAGGAAGATTCAACAAAGACGGATCAAGAATTTAGTGACATAGATTCTTCATTTGCTTCGAACAAAATCGACTCGTTGTGTTCTTCCAAGAGATAGACCCTTCGAGACATCGCTTTTTTCTCATCCACAAAATCAATTTCATGCGCATCATCGATATCAGGCTCTTTAATCTCAACAATATCGCCTCGCAATTCACAAATAACCTCCTCAGAATTAATTTTGTTTTCTGGAACTGGAACATCAGTGATATTCTCAACAATAAAAATACAAGGCTCATTTGCCAACGTTTTCACCACCTCAACATGCTGAGTAGAGTTCAACCTAAGATTAGGACATTCATACCCGCAATGTCCATATCCGGTACAAATATAACAATAGATAGAACTGGAACTTCTCTTGGAGAATATTTCCTTTGTCTTTTGTACATTCTCACTTTCCTCCGTTCTCAACTCCATCTTTTGGATGTTATCAATCTCTTTATTTTTCTTTCCTACAAACTCTTGTATCTCGCCAAGAAATTGATTCTTCATATTCTCCATATCTTCCTTAAATTTTCGATTCAGTTCATCAAGTCGTTGTTCAACTTTCTTAAGTTGTCGGGAGTAACCATTTTTTGAATACCTTCTTTTCAAATCATTATTTCCAGCCATTCTTCCTCTCAAACATGTGCTTATTTAGATTAAGTAAGAGAATTCAGATCGGATATCAAGTATTCAACAATACTCAAGTTACCCAAAATACCAAGAGTGAAGAATCAAGGATTTTAAGAGTTTTGTAATTCAAAAAGTGAACACAACAAAAATTGTGAAGTATAAGAGAAAATTCCAAAGATGTAACACAAAAATGGTGAAGTGTATAAAAGTATTTTCCTTCTCTCTTTTTTTTCACTTGTTGCTCGTACGGAACAGTATGCTCGTGTGGAACAAAATTATTCTTCAAATACACACGATTTACTTGTGCAACTTTTTATTTTTTTTATTTTATTGATGCCCGTGCAGAATAAAGTGTTCTTAAAATAGACACGATCATATACATACTATGGTTCTTCAAATACATATGATCATATGCAACAGAAATAGAAATAATTTTTTTTAAGAAGAAAGAAAATTGGATATAATACCGTCAATCCGCTGTTCTCTGAGACCATTTCGCATGCCGTTTGCGCCGCGGTTCCTATTCAACGTTCTGGTCGATATCACATCGTTACGTCGAAGAAAATCACAACCTTATTTTTCATACTTTTTTCATACCCATAGATTACTTAACGGTGTGATTTTTGATTCCTTGTACAAGGCCAATCGGGTGTCCGTTTTGCATGCCGTTTGCCCCGACGTGTCTTATTTAACTTTATGGTCGATACCACATCGTTACTTCACAGAAAATTAGAAACCATTTTTTCGTACTTTTTTCATACCCATAGTCATAACGGTATTATTTTTGATTCCTTGTACAAGGCCATTCGGTCTCCGTTTATGCCCGCTTTACACGGCGTGCTTTATTTATCGTTAGTCGATATCACATCGAGATTTCAAAGAAAATTACAAACTTTTTTTCAGTACTTTTTTGTTCCCACCGATTACTTAACGGTGTGATTTTTGATTCCTTGTACAAGGCCATTCGGGTATCCATTTTGCTCGCCATTTGCAAATGACGTGCCTTATTTATCGTTGTGGTCGATATCACATCAAGATTTCAAAAGAAAATTACAAACCTTTTTTCGTAATTTTTTATACCCACCGATTACTTAGCGGTGTGATATTTGATTGCTTGTATAAGCCCATTCTGGTCTCCGTTTTGCTTCCCGTTTGCGCCGGTGTGCCTTATTTATCGTTCTGGTCGATATCACTTCAGTACTTCAAAGAAAATTACAAACGGTTTTTTTCGTACTTTTTTTTGTACCTAAAGAGTACTTAACGGTGTGATTTTTGATTCCTTGTACAAGGCCATTCGGGTGTCCGTTTCGCATGCCCTTTACGCCGATTTGTCTTGTTTAAATTCTGGTCGATATCACATAGTTACTTCAAAGACAATTACATGCCTTTTTTTTACTTTTCTTTGTAGCCATAGAGTACTTAACGGTGTGATTTTTGATTCCTTGTACGGTGCCATTCTAGTGTCCGTTTCGCATGCCGTTTGCACCGCCGTGCCTTATTTATCGTTGTGGTCGATAGAACATCATTACTTCAAGATAATTACAAACCTTTTTCGTGTACTTTTTGTACCCATAGATTACATAACAAAGTGGTTTTGATACCTTGTACAAGGCCATTCTCGTCTCCGTTATCTTGGCGTTTATGCATGCGCCCTTATTTATCGTTCAGGTCGATAACACATCGTTACATCAAAGATAATTACAAACCTTTTTTATCGTACTTTTTTTTACCCACCGATGACTTAACAGTGTGATTTTTGATTCTTTGTACAATGCCATTCGGGTCTCCATTTTGCTTGCCGTTTGCGCCGGCGTGCCTTATTTATCATTCTGGTCGATATCACTTCAGTACTTCAAAGAAAATTACAAATGTTTTTTTTCGTACTTTTTTTTTGTACCCATAGAGTACTTAATGTTGTGATTTTTGATTCATTGGACAAGGCCATTCGGGTGTCCATTTTGAATGCCGTTTGCACTGCATGCCTTATTTTTCATTCTGGTCGATATCACATCGGTACTTCAAAGATAATTACAAACCTTTTTTTCGTACTTTTTTTATACCCACCGATTACTTAATGGTGTGATTTTTTATTCCTTGTACAAGGCCATTCGGGTGTACGTATCGCATGCCGTTTGCACTGACGTGTCTTATTTATCGTTCTGGTCGATATCACATCAGTACATTGAAGAAAATCACAACCTTATTTGTCGTACTTTTTTCATACCTATAGATTACTTAACGTTGTAATTTTTTATTCCTTGTACAAGGCCATTCGGGTGTCCGTTTTGCATGCCGTTTGCACCGGCGTGCCGTATTTATCGTTATGGTCGATATCACATCGTTACATCAAAGATAATTACAAACTTTTTTTTGTACTTTTTATACCCACCGATTACTTAACGGTGTGATTTTTGATTCCTTGTACAAGGCCATTCGGTGTCCGTTTCACGCGTGCGTTCGCCCGATCCGCCTTATTTTTCGTTGGGGTCGATATCACATCGTTACTTCAAAGATAATTACAAACCTTTTTTTCGTACTTTTTTTGTACCCACAGAGTACTTAACGGTGTGATTTTTGATACCTTGTACAAGGCTATTCTAGTATCCGTGTTGCTTGTCGTTCCTTATTTATCGTTGTGGTAGATATCACATCGTTACTTTAAAGATAATTACAAACCTTTCTTTTTGTACTTTTTTGTACGCACCGATTACTTAACGGTGTGATTTTTGATTCCTTGTACAAGGCCATTCGGGTGTCCGTTTCGCATGCTGTTTACGCCGATTTGTCTTATTTAACTTTCTGGTCGATATCACATCAGTACTTCAAAGAAAATTACAAACGTTGACTTTCGTTCTTTTTTTGTACCCACCGATTACTTAACGGTGTGATTTTTGATTACTTGTACAAGGCCATTCTGGTCTCCGTTTTGCTTGCTGTTTGCGCCGGCGTGCCTTATTTATCGTTCGGGTTGTTATCACATCAGTACTTTAAAGAAAATCACAAACTTTTTTTCGTACTTTTTTTGTACCCACAGAGTACTTAACAATGTGATTTTTGATTCCTTGTACAAGGCAATTCGGGTGTCTGTTTTGCTTTCCGTTTGCACCGGCGTGCCTTATTTATCATTCTAGTCGATATCACATCGTTATTTCAAATATAATTACATACCTTTTTTTTCGTAATTTTTTTTATACCCACCGATTACTTAACGGTGTGATTTTTGATTCCTTGTACAAGGCCATTCGGGTGTCCGTTTCGCATGCCGTTTGTACGGACGTGTCTTATTTATCGTTCTGGTCGATATCACATCAGTACTTCGAAGAAAATCAAAACCTTATTTTTTGTACTTTTTTCATACCCATAGATTACTTAACGGTGTGATTTTTGATTCTTTGTACAAGGCCATTCGGGTGTCCGTTTTGCATGCCGTTTGCACCGGCGTGCCTTATTTATCGTTCTGGTCGATATCACATCGTTACTTCAAAGATAATTACAAACCATTTTTTGTACTTTTTTATACGCACCGATTACTTATCGGTGTGATTTTGATTCCTTATACAAGGCCATTCGTGTTTCCGTTTCGCATGCCCTTTACGCCGATTTGCCTTATTTATCGTTGTGGTCGATACATTACTTCAAAGATAATTACAAACCTTATTTTTGTACTTTTTTGTACACACAAAGTACTCAACGGTGTGCTTTTTGATACCTTGTACAAGGCCATTTTAGTGTGCGTTATGCCTGCCGTTTACACCGGTGTGCCTTATTTATCGTGGTGGTCGATATCACATCGTTACTTCAGAGGTAATTACAAACCTTTTTTCGTACTTTTTTGTACCGATTACTTAACGGTGTGATTTTGATTCCTTGTACAAGGCCATTCGGGTGTCCGTTTCGCATTCCGCTTCGCCGATTTGCCTTGTTTAACTTTCTGGTCGATATCACATCACTACTTCAAAGAAAATTACAAACACTTTTTTTCCTAATTTTTTTTTCGTACCCATAGAGAGTACTTAACTGTGTGATTTTTGATTCCTTGTACAAGGTCATTCGGGTGTCCGTTTCACATGCCGTTTACGCCGATTTGTCATATTTAACTTTCTGGTCGATATCACATAGTTACTTCCCAGAAAATTACCAACGTTTTTTTTCGTACTTTTTTTTGTACCCAATGATTACTTAACTGTGTGATTTTTTATTCCTTGTACAAGGCCATTCAGGTGTCCGTTTCGCATGCCGTTTGCGCCAGCATTCCTTATTTATCGTTCTGGTCGATAACACATCAGTACTTCGAAGAAAATTACAAATGTTTTTACGTACTTTTTTTGTACCCATAGAGTACTTAACTGTGTGATTTTTTATTCCTTGTACAAGGCCATTCGGGTGACCGTTTCACATGCCGATTACGCAGATTTGTCGTATTTAACTTTCAGGTCGATATCACATAGTTACTTCCTAGAAAATTACAAACGTTTTTTTCATACTTTTTTTTGTACCCAATGATTACTTAACGGTGTGATTTTTGATTCCTTGTACAAGGCCATTCTAGTGTCGGTTTCGCATGCCGTTTACACCGATTTGTCTTATTTAACTTTCTGGTCGATATCCCATCGTCACTTCAAAGATAATTACAAACCTTTTTTTTGTACTTTTTTGTACCCATCGATTACTTAACGGTGTTATTTTTGATACCATGTACACGCCCATCCTGGTCTCCGTTTTTCTTGCTATTTGCGCCGCCGAGCCTTATTTATCATTCTGGTCTATATCACATCTGTAATTCGAAGAAAATTACAAACTTTTTATTCGTACTTTTTCTGTACCCACCGATTACTTAATGGTGTGATTATTGATTCCTTGTACAAGGTCATTCGGGTGTCCGTTTCCCATGCCGTTTACACTACCGTGCCTCATTTATCGTTGTGGTCGATATCACATCGTTACTTCAAAGATAATTACAAACCATTTCTTTCATACTTTTTTTGTACCCACCGATTACTTAACGGTGTGATTTTTGATTCCTTGTACAAGGCCATTCTTGCCTCCGTTTTGCTTGTCGTTTGCGCCGGCGTGCCTTATTTATCGTTCTGGTCGATATCACATCGATTTTCAAAGAAAATAACAAACCTTTTTTCATACTTTTTGTACCCACCGATTACTTAACGGTGTGATATTTGATTCCTTGTACAAGGCCTGATGTGAAACCGCCCGGAGGAAGGTTTCAAATCGAACCAATACTTAGGATCATGGATTGAAAGTATTTGGATAAATCCTCAACACAACCACAACTTTGTGTGGAAGCACCTTGGAAAAATATGCTTCTTGACACAATCACAACTTCGTGAGAGCTCATTGGAATTTACCTCAACACGTAGAAAACTTGTCTCTAAGCACCTTGGAATATGGATAGCCACAAGGATTGCTTAAGTCCTTGATAATCCGAATTTTGAATTACCTTTCCAGAGAAACTCACGCAACACTTTTCCATGTGAAGAATAAAATATAATTTTTTTTGATCTAAAGATGTTTTACAAGTTACAAGTGCTTGGGTATTTATAGGATACAAAATAACACTTACAATTCTTGATACATGCAAGAAAACACTTAGAATCCCAAGTACATGCATGAAAATTTTCGGCCCTTGCCAGTTAAATCTAGGTTCATTGAATCTAGATTCAATGTATCTTGATTAATGCTTGTAAGTTTCCAAGTATTCCTTTGTTCATTTTCTTGATTCTTCCAACACTTGTCTTCATGAATTCTTGAAGAAATATGGCGCCACCACCTCTTGTATTTTCAACAAAATACTTGTGATTTATTTAGCTAATATCACACAATATAATATATAGTAACATATAGTATAATACTTTATTTTATGCGCCATCTTTTGGACATTATTCAGGACTTCCGTAAGCATAAATGATGGACTTAATGACTTCAAAATCTTCTTTATTCTTGGACTTCGATTCTTGTATTAATAAATGTACCAAATTACTTAAAGATGTGCGCCTTATTTTGCATTCGAGTCGAGTTTCAGCACCAATCCGACATGCTAGTGGATCTTGAGTAGAATTGGGTTCCAGATTCATATCAGACCCCCCGGTTGTGAAGGATTCATCCTCGAATCAAAAGAATATCCTACAGTTCAGAATCATGCACCAATCTTGAACAAATCCAAAATATCACCAAATAAACACCGGGATCAAATGTGAGTCGTATAAACAACTTCAAATGAAGTTCACGCTGATGTCGTGAACCCTGCTTCACTAAAGTAACGTGAAAAGTGTATCTTGGTTTGTATAAATGTTGATGAAGCTCGGTGTGATAGAAATATAATCATAGCAATTCAATGTTTCATTATCATCAACATACGTAGCAAAAGGATCATGAAAAGTATGCACTGGTTTATGTTTGTTCTTCCGTTAGTTTGAAAACCTTTCTTTGTGAAAATGCAGCCATACCCAATCTCCGGGGTCAAAGACCAGCTCATTTTTGCCCTTGTTCATGAATTTCTCATAGTGAGCAGGTTGAGCCTCTACATTTTGCCTTGCTTTTGCGTGCAACTCATGGACCATCTCAGCTTTCTTTTCTCCCTCGAGATTTGTGAGCATTCCTGGGGAAAGTGGAACAAGATCAATAGGAGTGATAAGATTAAAGCCATAAACAATCTCAATTGGTGAATGCAAGGTAGCAGAATGAGTAGCACGATTATAAGCAAATTCAACATATGGTAAACAAGACTCCAAATTCTTTAAGTTCTTTTGCACCACAGTGCGCAATAACTGTCCCAAAGTGCGATTAACAACTTCTGTTTGACCATCGGTCTGAGGATGATATGGGATGGGACCTAAAAGCGTAGTGCCTAAATGCATCCATAGAACAGGCTAGAAATGACTACTAAATTTTACATCACGATCACTCATATTCGACTTAGGCACAACATGTAAATGCATAATTTCTTTAAAGAATAGGTCAGTAATGAGAGGCATTATTGGTCTTATTACACGCAATGAAATGTGCCATCATTGAAAAATGATCAACTACCACAAACACCAAATCTTTACCAGACTGAGAACAAGGCAAACCTAAAACAAAGTCCATAGAGAGATAAACCCAAGGAAACGAGAGAGGAGTATATCATCAAGATAATGCATCAGCCACTGTGTTTTCTTTTCCCTTTTTGAATTTAATCACCTAAGGATATGATTCAATGAATTTCATCCAACGGATATGACATAAATGCAACTTAGATTACCCTTTTAAATATTTTATGGACACATGATCAGAATGGATGACAATCTCTCTTGGACGCAAATAAACACGCAAGCATTGAACAAGTGCATACAACTCTTTTTCATAAGTGGCATAATTCAGATTTGCGCCTTTTAGTTTATCACCGAAATAAGAAATTGGACAAACTTTTTGTAGAAAAACACCGGAAATACCCAACCCCGGATGCATCACACTCACTTTCAAACATTTTGGAAAAATCAGGCAAAGCAAGTATATGTGCTGAAATTAAATGAGATTTAAAAGTTTCGAATGCTTCCCTTTGAGTAGGTCTCCAATGAAATGGGTGTTTTTTGTGATCAACTCATTTAAGGGGGCTGCAATGCTGCTGAAATTCCGGATAAAACATCGGTAAAAACTTGTTAGGCCATGACAACTTCGGACCTCAGATGCACTTTCGGTTTCCGGCCAATCAGCCATTGTCTTCAAATTCCTTTGATCAACTTGGATATCTTGCCTACTTATAACAAAACCAAGGATGACAAAACGTTCCAAGCAAAAAGAGCATTTCTTAAGATTAGCAATCATGTGTGCTTTTTGAAGTGATTCAAAAACCGCTTTTATGTGTGAAATTTGTGAATTCAGATCATGGTTATAAATTAAAATGGCATATTGTACAAAGGTACAAACCATTCCTAAATAACACGCAAAAATCAAAAAAGACTTACCGGGGTCAAATAATATGCAAGTACACATCTTCCAATGAATTGCACATTGATAACGTGTTCCATGCTTCGCCAATGGAACATAAGAAAAGTCGCCCGGTTGAATATATTTATTGATGATCTTTGGTGTGGCAGCAGCATAGTCAAAGTGTTGCAATGTGGAGTAGTCATCAATATGCACAACAAACGGATCATTAAAGATGTTTTCTGGTTTTCCACCATTCTCAATATGAAATAGAGTTTCCAAGGGCAATATATGGACTGCGGTGGATGTATCGAACAGCCCAGTGTCCTCCTCGTGTGAACGATCATTATGTACCTGTAAGGAAGATTCAACAAAGAATGTACAAGAATTTAGTGACATAGATTCTTCATTTGCTTCGAACAAAATCGACTCGTTGTGTTCTTCCACCAAGATAGACCCTTCAGACATCGTTTCTTTCTTGGCCACAAATTCAATTTCATGTGCATCATCAATCTCAGGCTCTTTGATCTCAACAATATCACCTCGTAATTCACAAATAACCTCCTCAGATTTAATTTTGTTTTCTGGAACTGGAACAACAGTGATATTCTCAACAATAACATTACAAGGTGTTAGGTTTTATGCCCGAAAGACAATTTGTAATTGTTTTATTTAAATAAATGACAGAATTTATTTCATCTTATTTATTCGCATTTATTGCCAATATTAATACACTACAGAAAACCCTAAGTATATTGATTATGTAATCACAACTCAGTGTATGGCTATACACACGAGGATTGAGTTTGTGAAATATACTTAAAATTAACTTAGTCCGTAGCGTTTATTAATCGGAGTACGGGTCTCTAGATTAATTTGCTATTAATGCGCCTGAACACTTTACGGTGTGACAAATCTTATCTGGACTGCCGGTAATAGGTACCTAGTGGGGCATTTATATATGATGATAATCATATAGTATCGGACCGATTTGATTTGAGTTCTCGATATAATTCCGTGATCGAGAAGTCTTATCGAATCACAAGATGATCATATATGGATTAATCTGAATCCTGAGGTGATCACAGACAACTGCTTAGACTAGGGTAGAGTTTGATGTGTTAGTAAGGATCACTTCGCAGTATGTGGTCCAACACTTCTCGTTGGCTCTATTCTGGAATGAGTGAGTGGTCTGTGTTATCACAGATATGGAATCCATTCCTTCCTCGGGAAGTAGATGCAGAGCATTCCTTTATTTGTTAACCCTAGAAACTGATCGATGGGCCCAGTTCATATTATATTGGTTATGAACTAATTGATCACTAGGGGGTTAATGTTAAATAAGGATAATATGTTTCGAGAAGGGTTTACGGAAATATCCCGAATCGAAGTGAACAGTCTATGGAGGATTTATCCGTATGTAATGATTATATCAGTGGACGATTTCGACTCATAAATTGAGTGTAAGTTATCCATATTCGATAGAGTTCAATTTCGGGTTTATGGTGGTGTAATCCCGGAATTAATAGGTTGGATATAATTATTCTGTCTGACGAATAATTTTATCTAATTTATTGTAGCTACTGAATATGGGTCCATGGTCCCCGACGTGGCTCCTAATATAGCATATAGGTTTCTCATCGTTGCACCTCAATTATAATTAAATAGTGGATTGGGCTATTTAATTTGATATGTGGATTAATTGTTTAGTTGGACTAAATAATTAAATACACGGAAAAGACATTTTTCGTGGACTCGGCCCAAATAGGTGTGTTGACCTTTTTTGACAAAATTGGTCAAATATGATAAAATGCGTGTGGAACTTTTTGGGTTTACATATGGCGCAATTTTTGATATTATTTAATTATTGGGAAATTAGTTTTCTTGGATAATTATTTAATGTGTGATTTATCTTTTATTTGTTAAATGATAATTCATGGAATATTAGATAATAATATGATTTATCCTAATTTGTTTGGGATAATTATTTTATTTATCTTTTATTTGGAAAAAGGATTAATGTAATAATTATCTCTTAATTATTTAATCCTTGGAGGTTAAGTTTTTACTCTCCTATATAAAGAGAGTTCTCCCAAGCCTTTTGACACATTACAATTCACGCCATATACACAAGAAAGTGGCTTAGAATTTTCGCCATCTTTCTTTGGGTTTGAGTTGGAATAATCTTCGGATTATTCCGGTAGCATATCAAGGAGGTTCGGCGGCGGGAAACACCATCCACTTGGTGTTGCTGGGAGACACACGTTGGAAGACGGTGGCTGCTCAATCACGTGTTCAAGGAGCCTTTTGATCTTGGAGTTAAGCACCATAAAAAGGTAGGCTCCTAAACCCCCTTGTAGATTTAGATCTTAAATTTATGTTTTTTGTTTCGTTTAGATCTAGATCTGATGCATTCCGCTGCGTAATCGGGTCAATCTATGATTGATCCGACGATATGACATCTAACAAGTGGTAGCAGAGCCTTTGATCTAACGATCAAAGAATATGAGTATTAGATCTAGGAGTGGAAAAACATGTTTTAGGTGTTTTATTTCGTTTTTTTGGTTAAATTCGAAATTTATTCATGTTGTATGCTTGTGAATGTTGTGGTTGAAGAGATGGATTGGGGTTGGTATTGTTTACCCGTAGATCTATTTTGTAGCTCCTTTGTTTAGTAACAATTGAGCATAGGAATTGTATTATTTTATTTTTTTTTATATCAATTTCGAAATTCAATGTAAAAGTAGCATCTTTTATTGTAATTTTGTTATTCCGGGCTCGAAAAGATGAAGATCTTGCTGAAAAGATGAAGATCGAGGCGAAACCCAATGTATGAACGAGGAGAAACGGTTTAATTTTTTTTAAAAACTGCTACAGGACTTTCTACGACGCTGAAAAGCGTCGCTATAATTCCTGTTTATAAAATTGCATGCGGCTAGGGTATAAAGCTTGCGGCTGTGTCACAAAAAAAAAATATAAATAAATAAAAAATTTTGTAACCTAATTTTTTTTATAAAAGGCTGCTGTATGGCAAAATAAAAATAAAATTAAAAAAAAATTCATTTTTCTGGGATTTTTTTTTTTTGTAACAGCCGAAAGAAAAATAAAAAAAACAAAAAAAAAAGTTTTTTTTTTTTGGCAGCCGCATGTAATAACACAAAAAAAAAATAATTTTTGATTAATTATAATAAATTGGTTTTATTTAATTAAAAAAGGCCTTTCTCCTCTCGGGTGTTCGTGGTTCGTGATCCGGCGGTTCGAGTTCAAGATTCGAAGATCAAGACTCGAAGACATAGTATAAGTTTTACTTTTCCTTAGAAAATAGTTAGTCGGGGGTACCAACGGTCCATCTCGGTGTTTACTTTTCGGTATAATTTTGTGTTTGATCAAGATTACGTGCTTAAAACCGGAAAATTGCCATGACTTGCATCTTCATGATTCCACTCCAATGCATACATGTAGCTAGTTTATTTCGAATAAATTAGGCATGTATAACTCGAATAATTAGTATGAATGCTTATTAATTTAATATGTGGTAGTTAAATAATAAGTAGCTAATTATAAAAACCGAGGACCCGGGTTTATGTCAATCGTTTACGATTTTAGTGATGGATTCTCGGTGAATCCCACTTGGATAAATCGTTGAGCTTTTCGGTGATGGCTTCTCAGTGAACCCACCTTAAACTAAAACGAGATTACGCTTTGGGTGACAATTTAGAAATCGGAGAATCTTAGTACATGGGTTCGGAAATGGCCTAACCATGGTTGGGCGAGTTCAACCGAGCTTCGCGCTCCATCGACTCCTCCACGTGTGATGTGCGTTACGCGATTCGAGCTCGACAGACTTAGCATAGCCGATAAGCCTTCGGGCTAAACGGAGCTTCTCCTGCCGGATTGGCCTGAACTGTCACATATGTTCCAACGAATACGACGGCGTAGGCTTGCTTACATAACCGACCCTATTCGGAGTACTTTGATTTATTGTTTCTTATTGTCAAGGCCAAAACCGTAATTAGTAAACCCACCACTTTTTCAAAATATTGAGTGGGAGCGGGGAAGGCGACAGCCAACCCCACGGCCTCTACTATAAATGCAAGCACGTGAGAGAAGGGTGACACCTCAAGCCGCTTTGATTCCGGCCCCCTGCGGGTGGTGTTCACCCCTATCAAAATTCAAGGCTTGGTTTCCGAAAGGATAGGATTTCGGGTACTCGTTGAGTCACTGACCGACCCTGCGGCGGCACACTCGGGGCATACTTTGAGATCTGATATAGTAGGTCACACTCTTTATGCATATTTTCGAAATATCTAGGCTAGAAAAAGGAAGGTAATCAGTGATTAAGGTCCGGGATGTCTGATTCCCGTGAGATGTTTGATTCTCGAAGATTAATCACTGAGAGACATTGTCTCAGTTTAAATCGTCACCTCTTTGACTGACCCTGCGGAGGCACTGAGGTGTGAGATTAAATCCTTGGAATGGTAGGATAGACTTTATATAGTTTATTATTCCTAAAATAAAAATATAGCGATGTATATTTGATTAAGTTTCTGCTATTTTATTTACAAACAACATGTCTTCGCAAATTCAAACTTTCTTGAATGATAAGCTTAATGGCGACAATTTTACTAAGTGGAAAAGTAACGTAAACGTGGTGCTTGTATTTGAGAATGCACAGTTTGTTTTGACTGAGGAGTGCCCTGTTCTACCCCCTCAAAATCCGCCTAAACGCATTTGCGATCAACATCAAAAATGGCAAGAGGCGAATAATAAGGCAAGAGGCATCTTCTTAGCCTCCGTGTCGGATGTCATTCGGAGCAAGATTGAGGGTTTTAATACTGCACGAGAAATCTTGCAGCATTTAAACACCATGTTTGGCAAACCGTCTGATCAAGCAAAACACGAGGCCGTGAGGAAGGCTGTCAATGCCAAGATGAGGCGGGTCGATCGGTTCTTGGTCATGTGATGAACATGATTAGTTACTTTACCGATCACAACAACTCAGGGTGCGATTATAGACGATGCTACCCAAGTGTCGGTGATTCTCGAATCTCGACATCTCGATTTCCGACGTTCAGACCAGCTACGCCATGTCTAAGGCTCACCTTTCCATGACGGAGTTGATCAATGAACTCCAAGTCTATGAGGTCTTTCTTGAAAGATAAAACCCAAAAGAAGAAAAGAAGGCTGAGGCCAATGTGGTCTCAGCCAAGGCGTCTAAGTCAAACCAGCAGGGTAAACAAAAGAATAAGAAACAAACTGCGCCGGCGCCTAAACCTATGAAGAAGAAGACTAAGCCAAGTAAACCATCCAAGCCCAAGGGCAAGTGTCATTACTGCAATGAGATAGGCACCTTTGGCGTCGCCACTTTGCCCGTATATCTCAAAGATGTAAAGGATGGGAAGGTTAAGGATAGCAATGGGAAAGATAAGAAAGGTAATCCTGAATTACTTGTCTTGGAATCTTTCAATGTAGCTAAAGATGTATCAATTTGGATACTGGATACTGGAGCTACTAACCATGTATGTTCTTCTTTGCAGATCCTTAGTTCGTATGAGGAGCTAGAGGAAGGAGCTCAAGTTATGAGAGTCGGCACCGGGGCGTTAGTTTCAGCAAAAGCAGTGGGAGCTGTGGTTTTACATTTTGGAAATAAAGTTTTACATTTAGACAATGTTTATTTCATTGCGAATTTTAAGTAGAAATTTAATTTAAAGATTCGCTTTGAAAGACCAGGTTGTACTCTGCTTCTTTTATGAATAATGAGTTTACTATTTCAAAGAATGGTTTTACTTTGTGTACTCTTGTATTAGAAAACGGATTGTATTTCATTAAACCCATAAGCTCCTGTTAAACACCTAAATGTTTAAAGTAGCACATCAAAAATCTGCTAAAAGCGCGTAAAAATTTCTCATAAAGAAGATAGTACATATCTTTGGCACCTTAGGCTAGGTCACATTTCCTTGGAAAGACTCAAACGAATGGCTAAGGGTGATACCTTAAAAGAGTTATCTGTTGACTCGTTGCCCGTCTGCGAATCTTGCCTGGAAGGAAAAATGACTAAGCGTCCTTTCGTCAAAAGGGAATAGGGCCAAAGAACCTCTAGAGTTAGTACATTCAGACCTTTGTGGTCCGATGAATGTACAAGCTAGAGGCGGATTCGAGTATTTTGTTACTTTCATCGACGACTACTCGAGGTTCGGATATGTTTATCTGCTGCATCGAAAATCCGAGACTTTTGGTAAGTTTAAGGAATTTCAAGCAGAAGCCGAAAGGCAGTTGGGCAAGTCTTTGAAATGCCTTCGCTCTGATCGCGGAGGAGAGTACTTAGATACTGAGTTCACTGACTACCTACTTGAACATGGGATCTGTTCCCAACGTTCTGCGCCTAGGACACCTCAAAGAAATGGAGTTCTTTGAAAGGAGAAATAGAACATTGATTGACATGGTCAGATCAATGATGAGCTACGCCTCGCTACCGATATCCTTTTGGGGATATGCTCTAGAAGCAGCGGTACACATATTGAATGTGGTTCCGTCTAAGTCTGTCAGTAAGACACCCTTGGAACTTTGGAAGGGACGTGGCGAAAGCATACGTCACTTTCGAATTTGGGGTTGTCCTGCACATTTACTAGTGGACAAGACTACAAAACTACAAAAGCGTACGAAAGTATGTCTGTTTGTGGGTTACCCCAAGGGAACACGTGGAGGTCTGTTTTACGATCCGGAAGATAACAAGGTAATAGTTTCTACTAACGCCACATTTTTGGAGGATCAGTATATGACAGACTTCAAGCCTCGAAGTAAAGTCGTACTTGAGGAGTTACTTTCTGACGAGGTCAGACCACAAGTGCCACCTAGTGTCACTGTAGGCAACACTACGAATGCAACAGTCACCCCTAATCCTAATCCACCCAGACGTACTGAGAGAGTGGTTCGGCCACCAAATCGGTATGGACAATCAGAGGCGAACGTAGCCGTCTCTGATGGTGTGGAAGATGATCCAGTGTCCTTTCGCAAGGCCATGGAGGATCGTGACAAGGATCTATGGGTTGACGCGATGAATCAAGAGATGGAGTCTATGTATCTAACTCTGTCTGGAAACTTGTAGATTGCCCCGAAGGGGTAAAACCCATAGGGAGCAAGTGGCTCTACAAGAGGAAGCGAGGAGTTGATGGTAAGGTGCAAACCTTTAAAGCACGGCTTGTAGCTAAGGGCTACACACAGAGAGAGGGTATAGACTACGAAGAGACCTTCTCCCCAGTGGCCATGCTTAAATCCATCCGGATCCTCCTTTCTATTGCTGCATGCCTAGATTATGAAATCTGGCAAATGGATGTCAAGACAGCGTTTCTTAACGGCTTTCTCGACGAGGAAATCTATATGCAACAACCAGAAGGATACATCGAGGAAGGCCAAGAGCACAAAGTGTGCAAGTTGCTGAGATCCATTTATGGGTTGAAACAAGCATCTCGGTCTTGGAATCATAGATTTGATGACACCATTAAGTCATATGATTTCGAACAAAATCCTGATGAACCTTGTGTATACAAGAAAGTCATCAAGGATAAGGTTGCGTTCCTAGTGTTGTACGTAGATGACATTCTCCTAATTGGAAACGATAAGGGGATGTTGTCGGACGTTAAAATTTGGTTGGCCAGCCAATTCCAAATGAAAGATTTGGGAGAGGCGAATTATGTTCTCGGGATCCAATTAATACGGGATCGTAAGAACAAGATGTTAGCTCTTTCACAAGCCACTTACATTGCTAAGGTGATGGCTAGATATAGCATGACGGACGCAAAGAAGGGTTACCTACCAACCCGTCACGGCGTCCATCTCTCTAAGACTCAGAGTCCTCAGACTCCTGAGGAAATAGAGGCTATGCAAAGAGTGCCTTATGCTTCGGCTGTAGGTAGTCTAATGTACGCTATGCTGTGCACTAGACCTGACATTTGTTATGGCGTTGGACTAGTCAGTCGTTATCAGTCGAATCCAGGCAATGAGCATTGGATTGCAGTAAAGAACCTCTTAAAGTACTTGAAGAGGACTAGGAATTATATGCTGGTATATTCGGGTGCAGACCTGGATGTACAAGGGTACACTGACTCTGACTTTCAGTCAGATCGAGATGATTTCAAATCTACCTCAGGCTCAGTGTTTACCATTGGTGGTGGTGCAGTCATTTGGAGAAGCGTCAAGCAATCCAAAGACGGTGATTCTACTATGGAAGTTTGAATACATAGCGGCCTCTCGAGGCGACTAAGGAAGCGATTTGGCTCGAAAAGTTCCCGAGTGGTTTAGGGTCTCTCCAAATCACAACGATCCGATCACTCTCTATTGTGACAACAATGGGGCTGTATCAAATTCGAAGGAACCCGTAGTCACCGCAAGTCGAAGCATATCGAGCGAAAGTACCATTTAATCAGAGAGATAGTCCAAAGAGGTGACATTTCCGTCAAGAAAATCGCCTCTGCGACAACCTGCTTTGATCCATTCACCAAGACATTGCCGTTAGATGTTTTCAACCGGCATTTGGAAACTATTGGTATTAGGGACATGACTTATTTGCTTTAGAGCAAGTGGGAGTTGTATTCTTTGTAATATAGATATAGGGTGTGCTCTAAAACAATTAATCCACTTGCCTTTCATGCAAGTGGGAGATTGTTAGGTTTTATGCCCGAAAGACAATTTGTAATTGTTTTATTTAAATAAATGATGTAATTTATTTCATCTTATTTATTCGCATTTATTGCCAATATTAATACACTCTGAAAACCCTAAGTATATTGATTATGTAATCACAACTCGATGTATGGCTATACACACGAGGATTGAGTTTGTGAAATATACTTAAAATTAACTTAGTCCGTAGCGTTTATTAATCGGAGTACGGGTCTCTAGATTAATTTGCTATTAATGCGCCCATAACACTTTACGGTGTGACAGTCTTATCCGGACTGTCGGTAATAGGGTACCTAGTGGGGCATTTATATATGATGATAATCGTATAAAATTTGGACCGATTTGATTTGAGTTCTCGATATAATTCCGTGATCGAGAAGTCTTATCGAATCACAAGATGATCATATATGGATTAATCTGAATCCTGAGGTGATCGCAGACAACTGCTTAGACTAGGGTAGAGTTTGATGTGTTAGTAAGGATCACTTAGCGCAAAGATGTGGTCCAACACTTCTCGTTGGCTCTATTATGGAATGAGTGAGTGGTCTGTGTTATCACGATATGGAATCCATTCCTTCCTCGGGAAGTAGACAGACAGATTCCACTTATTTGTTAACCCTAGAAACTGATCGATGGGCCCGATTCATATTATATTGGTTATGAACTAATTGATCACTAGGGGTTAATGGTAAATAAGGATAATATGTTTCGAGAAGGGTTTACGGAAATATCCCGAATCGAAGTGAATACGATCTATGGAGGATTTATCTCGTATGTAATGATTATATCGAGTGGGCGATTTCGACTCATAAATTAAGTGTAAGTTATCCATATTCGATAGAGTTCAATTTCGGGTTTATGGTGGTGTAATCCCGAATTAATAGGTTGGATATAATTATTCATCTGATTTAATAATTTTATCTAATTTATTGTAACTACCGAATATGGGTCCATGGTCCCGACGTGGCTCTAATATAGCATATAGGTTTCTCGTCGTTGCACCTCAATTATAATTAAATAGTGGATTGGGCTATTTAATTTGATATGTGGATTAATTGTTTAGTTGGACTAAATAATTAAATACACGGAAAAGACATTTTTCGTGGACTCGGCCCAAATAGGTGTGTTGACCTTTTTTTGACAAAATTGGTCAAATATGATAAAATGCGTGTGGAACTTTTTGGGTTTACATATGGCGCAATTTTTGATATTATTTAATTATTGGGAAATTAGTTTTTTTGGATAATTATTTAATGTGTGATTTATCTTTTATTTGTTAAATGATAATTCATGGAATATTAGATAATAATATGATTTATCCTAATTTGTTTGGGATAATTATTTTATTTATCTTTTATTTGGAAAAAGGATTAATGTAATAATTATCTCTTAATTATTTAATCTTTGGAGGTTAAGTTTTACTCTCCTATATAAAGAGAGTTCTCCCAAGCCTTTTGACACATTACAATTCACGCCATATACACAAGAAAGTGGCTTAGAATTTTTGGCCATCTTTCTTTGGGTTTCGAGTTGGAATAATCTTCGGGATTATTCCGGTAGCATATCAAGGAGGTTCGGCGGCGGGAAACACCATCCACTTGGTGTTGCTGGGAGACACACGTTGGAAGACGGTGGCTGCTCAATCACGTGTTCAAGGAGCCTTTTGATCTTGGAGTTAAGCACCATAAAAAGGTAGGCTCCTAAACCCCCTTGTAGATTTAGATCTTAAATTTATGTTTTTTGTTTCGTTTAGATCTAGATCTGATGCATTCCGCTGCGTAATCGGGTCAATCTATGATTGATCCGACGATATTACATCTAACACAAGGCTCATTTGCCAACGTTTTCACCACCTCAACATGCTGAGTAGAGTTCAACCTAAGATTAGGATATTCATACCCGCAATGTCCATATCCGGTACAAATATAACAATAGATAGAACTGGAACTTCTCTTGGAGAATAAAGTGTTCTTCAAATACACACGATCATATACATACTATGGTTCTTCAAATACATACGATCATATATGCAATGTTATTGAAATAATTTTTTTTAAGAAGAAAGAAAATAGGATATAATAACGTCAATCCGATGTTTTCTGATACCATTTCGCATGCCGTTTGCGCCGCGGTTCTTATTCAACGTTCTGGTCGATATCACATCGTTACGTCGAAGAAATTCACAACCTTATTTTTCGTACTTTTTTCATACCCATAGATTACTTAACGGTGTGATATTTGATTCCTTGTACAAGGCCAATCGGGTGTCCGTTTTGCATGCCGTTTGCCCCGACGTGTCTTATTTAACTTTCTGGTCGATATCACATCGTTACTTCACATAAAATTACAAACCATTTTTTTCGTACTTTTTTCATAACCATAGAGTATATAACGCTGTGATTTTTGATTCCTTGTACAAGGCCATTCGGGTCTCCGTTTTGCATGACGTTTGCACCAACGTGCCTTATTTATCGTTCTGGTCGATAGCACATCAGTACTTCAAAGAAAATTACAAAAAAAAATTCGTCCTTTTTTTGTACCCACCGATTACTCAACGGTGTGATTTTTTATTCCTTGTACAAGGCCATTCGGGTTTCCGTTTTGCCTGCCGTTTGCACCGCCGTGCCTTATTTATCGTTGTGGTCGATATCACATCAGTACTTCAAAGAAAATTACAAACCTTTTTTATCGTACTTTTTTTATACCCACCGATTACTTAGCGGTGTGATATTTGATTGCTTGTACAAGGCCATCTGGGTCTCTGTTTTGCTTCCCGATCTGCCTTATTTTTCGTTGTGGTCGATATCACATCGTTACTTCAAAGATAATTACAAACCTTTTTTGGTACTTTTTTTGTACCCACAGAGTACTTGACGGTATGATTTTTGATACATTGTACAAGGCCATTCTAGTGTCCGTTTTTCCTGCCGTTTGCACCGGCGTGCCTTATTTATCGTTGTGGTAGATATCACATCGTTACTTCAAAGATAATTATAAAAAAAAATTCATACTTTTTTGTACCCTCGTATTACTTATCGGTGTGATTTTGGATTCCTTGTACAAGGCCATTCGGGTGTCCGTTTCGCATGCCGTTTATGCCGATTTTTCTTATTTAACTTTCTGGTCGATATCACATCAGTACTTCAAAGAAAATTACAAACGTTTTCTTTCGTACTTTTTTTGTACCCACCGATTACTTAACGGTGTGATTTTTGATTCCTTGTACAAGTCCATTCTGGTCTCCGTTTTGCTTGCCGTTTGCGCCGGCGTGACTTATTTATCATTCTGGTCGATATCACATCAGTACTTTAAAGAAAATCACAAACTTTTTTTCGTACTTTTTTTGTACTCACAGAGTACTTAACGGTGTGATTTTTGATTCCTTGTACAAGGCCATTCGGGTGTCCGTTTTGCATGCCGTTTGCACCAGCGTGCCTTATTTATCGTTCTAGTCGATATCACATCGTTATTTCAAACATAATTACAAACCTTTTTTTTCGTAATTAATTTTTTATACCCACCGATTACTTAACGGTGTGATTTTTGATTCCTTGTACAAGGCCATTCGGTGTCCGTTTCGCGTGCCGCTTGCACTCGACTTTGTCTTATTTATCGTTACGTCGATATCACATCGATTTCCGAAGAAAATCACAACCTTATTTTTCGTACTTTTTTCATACCGATAGATTACTTAACGGTGTGATTTTTTATTATTTGTACAAGGCCATTCGGGTGTCCGTTTTGCATGCCGTTTGCACCGGCGTGCCTTATTTATCATTCTGGTCGATATCACATTGTTTCTTCAAAGATAATTACAAACCTTTTTTTTCGTACTTTTTTATATGCACCGATTACTTATTGGTGTGATTTTTGATTCCTTATACAAGGCCATTCGGGTGTCCGTTTTGCATGCCGTTTACGCCGATTTGCCTAATTTATCGTTGCGGTCGATATCACATCGTTACTTCAAAGATAATTACAAACCTTTTTTTGTATTTTTTTGTACACACAAAGTACTTAACGGTGTGATTTTTGATACCTTGTACAAGGCCATTTTAGTGTCCGTTTTGCCTGCTGTTTGCACCGGTGTGCCTTATTTATCGTGTGGTCGATATCACACCTTTACTTCAGAGATAATTTCAAACCTTTTTTCGTACTTTTTTTGTACCGATAACTTAACGCTGTGATTTTTGATTCCTTGTACAAGGCCATTCGGGTGTCCGTTTCGCATGCCCTTTACACCGATTTGTCTTGTTTATCTTTCTGGTCGATATCACATCAGTACTTCAAAGAAAATTACAAACATTTTTTTCATACTTTCTTTGTACCTACCGATTACTTAATTGTGTAATTTGTGATTCCGGGTACAAGGCCATTCCGGTGTCCGTTTCGCATGCCGTTTACGCCGATTTGTCTTATTTAACTATCTGGTGGATATCACATAGTTACTTCAAAGAGAATTACAAACGGTGTGATTTTTGATTCCATGTACACGACCATTCTGGTCTCTGTTTTTCTTGCCATTTGCGCCGGCGTGCATTATTTATCGTTCTGGTCGATATCACCTCAGTACTTCAAAGAAAATCACAAACTTTTTTTTCGTACTTTTTTGTACCCATATAGTACTTAACAGTGTGATTTTTGATTCCTTGTACAAGGCCATTCGGGTGTCCGTTTGCATGCCGTTTACACCGATTTGTCTTATTTATCGTTCTGGTCGATAACACATCGTTACTTCAAAGATAATTACAAGCCTTTTTTTTCGTACTTTTTTTGTACTCATAGAGTACTTAACGGTGTGATTTTTGATACCTTGTACAAGGCCATTCTGGTCTCTGTTTTCCTTGCCGTTTGCGCCGGTGTGCCTTATTTATCGTTCTGGTCGATATCACATCGTTACTTCAAAGATAATTACAAACCTTTTTTTTCGTACTTTTTTGTACCTAGAGTACTTAACGGTGTGATTTTTTATACGTTGTACAAGGCCATCTGGTCTCCGTTTTGCTTGCTGTTTGCACCACCGTGCCTTATTTATTGTTGTTGTCGATATCACATTCTTACTTTTAAGATAATTACAAACTTTTTTCGTTCTTTTTTTATACCCACCGATTACTTAACGGTGTGATTTTTTATTCCTTGTACATGGCGATTCTTGTCTCCGTTTTTCCTGCCGTTTGCGCAGGCGTGCCTTATTCATCGTTCTAGTTGATATTACATCAGTACTTCAAAGAAAATTACAAACATTTTTTTTCGTACTTTTTTGTGTACCTATAGAATACTTAACCAAGTGATTTTTGACTCCTTGTACAAGGCCATATTGGTGTCCGTTTCGCATGCCGTTTACGCCGATTTGTCTTATTTAAGTTTCTGGTCGATATCACATAATTACTTCAAAGAGAATTACAAACGTTTTTTTCATTCTTTTTTTTGTACCCAAAGATTACTTAACGGTGTGATTTTGGATTCCTTGTTCAAGGCCATTCGAGTGTCCGTTTCGCAAGCCGTTACCACCGGCGTGCCTTATTTATCGTTCTGGTCGATATCACATCGTTACTTCAAAGATGATTACCAACCTTTTTTCATACTTTTTTTATACCCACCGATTACTTAGGGATGTGATTTTTATTCCTTGT
Organism: Gentiana macrophylla; assembly: GCA_026214975.1. Lineage (NCBI taxonomy): Eukaryota > Viridiplantae > Streptophyta > Magnoliopsida > Gentianales > Gentianaceae > Gentiana > Gentiana macrophylla. Next base: position 45,662 of record JAOBSW010000679.1, on the reverse strand, counting down.
ACTAGGCCATTCGGTGTCCGTTTAGCATGCCGTATCGCGCCGATTTTGCCTTATTTATCGTTTTGGTCGATATCACATCATTACTTCAAAGATAATTACAAACCTTTTTTCGTACTTTTTTTGTACCCACTGAGTACTTAACGGTGTGATTTTTGATACCTTGTACAAGGCCATTCTGGTTTCCGTTTTGCTTTCCGTTTGCACCGCCGTGCCTTATTTATCGTTGTGGTCGATATCACATCGTTACTTAAAAGATAATTTACAAAAAAAAAATTTTGTACTTTTTTTTGTACCCATAGAGTACTTAACGGTGTGATTTTTGATTCCTTGTACAAGGCCATTCTAGTGTCCGTTTCGCATGCAGTTTGCGCCTCCGTGCCTTATTTATCGTTGTGGTCGATATCACATCGTTACATCAAAGATAATTACAAACCTTTATTTTCGTACTTTTTTTGTACCCACAGAGTACTTAATGGTGTGATTTTTGATACATTGTACAAGGCCATTCTCGTTTCCGTTTTGCGCCGGCTTGCCATATTTATCATTCTGGTCCATATCACCTCAGTATTTCATAGAAAATTACAAACTTTTTTTTCGTACTTTTTTATATCCACCGATTACTTAACGGTGTGATTTTTGATTCCTTGTACAAGGACATTCGGGTGTCCGTTTCGCATGCCGTTTATGCCGATTTGTCTTTTTTGACTTTCTGGTCGATATCACATAGTAAATTCAAAGAGAATTACAAACGTTTTTTTCGTACTTTTTTTGTACCCAATGATTACTTAACGGTGTGATTTTTGATTCCTTGTACAAGGCCATTCAGGTGTCTTATTTAACTTTCTGGTCGACATCATATCGTTACATCAATGAAAATTACAAAACCTTTTTTTTCGTACTTTTTTTGTACCCGTAGAGTACTTAACGGTGTGATTTTTGATTCCTTGTACAAGGCCATTCTGGTCTCCGTTTTGCATGCCGTTTACGCTGCTGTGCCTTATTTATCGTTGTGGTCGATATCACATCAGTACTTCTTTGTTATTATCTTTGCACCGTTGTCCTTATTTATCGTTTACGCCGTCCGTGCCTTATTTTTGATTCTTTGTTATTATCTTTGAAGTAACGCAGTGATATCGACCACTACGATAAATAAGGCACGGCTAATGCAAATGGCGGTAAACGGACACTGGTCGATATCCATAGAGTACAAACCTTTTTTTTGGACTTTTTTTGTTCCCATAGAGTACTTAACTGTGTGATTTTTGATTCCTTGTACATGGACATTTGGGTGTCCATTTAGCTTGACGTTTGCACCGACGTGTCTTATTTAACTTTCTGGTCGATATCACATCGTTACTTCTAAGAAAATTACAAACCTTTTTTTTGTACTTTTTTTGGTACCCATAGTGTACTTAACGGTGTGATTTTTTATTCCTTGTACAAGGCCATTCAAGTGTCGTTTCGCATGCCGTTTATGCCGATTTCTCTTATTTAGCTTTCTGGTTGATATCACATAGTTACTGCATAGAGAATTACGAACATTTTTAACATTTGGGTCGATATCACATAGTTACTTCAAAGAGAATTTCAAACGTTTTCTTTGTACTATTTTTTGTACCTATAGAGTACTTAATGGTGTGATTTTGATTCCTTGTACAAGGCCATTCAGGTGTCCGTTTTGCATGCCGTTTGCACCGACGTGTCTTATTTAACTTTCTGGTCGACATCATATCGTTACTTCAAAGAAAATTACAAACCTTTTTTTTCGTACTTTTTTTCTACCCATAGAGTACTTAACGGTGTGATTTTTGATTCCTTGTACAAGGCCCTTCGTGTGTCCGTTTTGCATGCCGTGTACACCGATTTTTCTTATTTATCGTTGTGGTCAATATCACATCGTTACTTCAAAGATAATTACAAACCTTTTTTTCGTACGTCTTTTGTACTCACAAAGTACTTAACGGTGTGATTTTTGATACCTTGTACAAGGCCATTTTGGTCTCCGTTTTTCTTTCCGTTTGCGCCGGCGTGCCTTATTTATCGTTCTGGTCGATATCACATCGTTACTTCAAAGATAATTACAAAACTTTTTTTCGTACTTTTTTTGTACCCAGAGTACTTAACGGTGTGATTTTTGATACCTTGTACAAGGTCATTCTGGTTTCCGTTTTGCTTGCCGTTTGCACCGCCGTGCCTTATTTATCGTTGTGGTCGATATCACATCGTTACTTAAAAGATAATTTACAAACATTTTTTTTCGTACTTTTTTTTGTACCCATAGAGTACTTAACATTGTGATTTTTGATACCTTGTACAAGGCCATTCTCGTTTCCGTTTTGCGCCGGCTTGCCTTATTTATCGTTCTGGTCCATATCACCTTAGTATTTCAAAGAAAAATACCAACTTTTTTTTAGTACTTTTTTTTATTTCCACCGATTACTTAACGGTGTGATTTTTGATTCCTTGTACAAGGACATTTGGGTGTCCGTTTCGCATGCCGTTTTCGCCGATTTGTCTTATTTGACTTTCTGGTCGATATCACATAGTAAATTCAAAGAGAATTACAAACGTTTTTTTCATACTTTTTTGTACCTAATGATTACTTAACGGTGTGATTTTTGATTCCTTGTACAAGGCCATTCGTGTCCGTTTGCATGCCGTTTGCACCGACGTGTCTTATTTAACTTTCAGTCGACATCATATCGTTACTTCAAAGATAATTACAAACCTTTTTTTCGTACTATTTTTGTACCTATAGAGTACTTAACGGTCATTCTAGTCTCAGTTTTGCATGCCGTTTACGCTGCCGTGCCTTATTTATCGTTGTGGTCGATATCACATCAGTACTTCTTTGTTATTATCTTTGCACCACTGTGCCTTATTTATCGTTTACGCCGCCGTGCCTTATTTTTGATTCTTTGTTATTATCTTTGAAGTAACGATGTGATATTGACCACAAGGATAAATAAGGCACGGCGGTGCAATTGGCAGGCGAAACGGACACTGGTCGATATCCATAGAGTTCAAACCTTTTTTTCGTACTTTTTTTTATTCCCATAGAGTACTTAACGGTGTCATTTGTGATTCCTTGTACAAGGCCATTCGGGTGTCCGTTTTGCACGACGTTTGCACCGACGTGTCTTATTTAACTTTCTGGTCGATATCACATCGTTACTTCAAAGAAAATTACAAACCTTTTTTTTGTACTTTTTTTGGTACCCATAGAGTACTTAACGGTGTGATTTTTTATTCCTTGTACAAGGCCATTCGGTGTCCGTTTCGCATGCCGTTCGCCGATTTGTCTTATTTAACTTTCTGGTCGATATCACATAGTTACTACATAGAGAATTATGAACATTTTTAACTTTTGGGTCGATATCACATAGTTACTTCAAAGAGAATTACAAACATTTTTTTTGTACAAGGCCATTCGGGTGATATTTGATTGCTTGTACAAGGCCATTCGGGTCTCCGTTTTGCTTCCCGTTTGCGCTGGTGTGCCTTATTTATTGTTCTGGTCGATATCACATCAGTACTTCAAAGAAAATTACAACCGGTTTTTTTCGTACTTTTTTTTGTACCCATAGAGTACTTAACGGTGTGATTTTTGATTCGTTGTACAAGGCCATTCGGGTGTCCATTTCGCATGCCCTTTACGCCGTTTTGTCTTGTTTAACTTCCTGGTCGATATCACATCTTTACTTCAAAGACAATTACAAACCTTTTTTTTTACTTTTCTTTGTAGCCATAGAGTTATTAACGGTGTGATTTTTAATTCCTTGTACGGTGCCATTCTAGTGTCCGTTTCGCATGCCGTTTGCACCGCCATGCCTTATTTATCATTGTGGTCGATATCACATCGTTACTTCAAGATAATTACAAACCTTTTTTTCGTACTTTTTTGTCCCCAAAGATTTCATAACGGTGTGATCTTTGATACCCTGTACAAGGCCATTCTGGCTCCGTTTTGCTGGCCGTTTGCGCGTGCGTGCCTTATTTATCGTTCTGGTCGATAACACATCGTTACTTCAAAGATAATTACAAACATTTTTTATCGTACTTTTTTTGTACCCCACGATTACTTAATGGTGTGATTTTTGATTCCTTGTACAAGGCCATTCTGGTGTCCGTTTTGCGCCGGCGTGCCTTATTTATCGTTCTAGTCGATATCACATCAGTAATTCAAAGAAAATTACAAACCTTTTTTATGTACTTTTCTTATACCCACCGATTACTTAACGGTGTGATTTTTGATTCCTTGTACAATGCCATTCGGGTCTCCATTTTGCTTGCCGTTTACGCCGGCGTGCCTTATTTATCGTTCTGGTCGATATCACTTCAGTACTTCAAAGAAAATTACAAATGTTTTTTTCGTACTTTTTTTTGTACCCATAGAGTACTTAACGGTGTGATTTTTGATTCCTTGTACAAGGCCATCTTAGTGTCCGTTTAGCTTGCCGTTTACGCCGATTTGTCTTATTTAACTTTCTAGTCGATATCACATAGTTACTTCAAAGAGGAATTACAAACTTTTTTTTCTTACTTTTTTTGTACCCACTTAGAGTACTTAATAGTGTGATTTTTGATTCCTTGTACAAGGCCATTCGGGTGTCCATTTTGAATGCCGTTTGCACCGGCATGCCTTATTTATCGTTCTAGTCGATATCACATTGGTACTTCAAAGATAATTGCAAACCTTTTTTTTCGTATTTTTTTTGTACCCACCGGTTACTTAATGGTGTGATTTTTGATTCCTTGTACAAGGCCATTCGGGTGTACGTTTCACAAGCCGTTTGCACCGACGTGTCTTATTTATCGTTCTGGTCGATATCACATCAGTACATTGAAGAAAATCACAACCTTTTTTTCGTACTTTTTTCATACCCATAGATTACTTAACAGTGTAATTTTTGATTCCATGTACAAGGCAATTCGGGTGTCCGTTTTTTATGCCGTTTGCACCGGCGTGCCTTATTTATCGTTATGGTCGATATCACATCGTTACATCCAAGATAATTACAAACATTTTTTTCATACTTTTTTTATACCCACCGATTACTTAACAGTGTGATTTTTGATTTCTTGTACAAGGCCATTCGGGTGTCCGTTTCGCAAGCCGTTTACGCCGATCTGCCTTATTTTTCGTTGTGGTCGATATCACATCGTTACTTCAAAGATAATTACAAACCTTTTTTTGTACTTTTTTTGTACCCACAGAGTACTTGACGGTATGATTTTTGATACCTTGTACAAGGCCATTCTAGTGTCCGTTTTTCCTGCCGTTTGCACCGGCGTGCCTTATTTATCGTTGTGGTAGATATCACATCGTTACTTCAAAGATAATTATAAAAATTTTTTCGTACTTTTTTGTACCCTCGTATTACTTATCGGTGTGATTTTGGATTCCTTGTACAAGGCCATTCGGGTGTCCGTTTCGCATGCCGTTTATGCCGATTTTTCTTATTTAACTTTCTGGTCGATATCACATCAGTACTTCAAAGAAAATTACAAACGTTTTCTATCATACTTTTTTTGTACCCACCGATTACTTAGCGGTGTGATTTTTGATTCCTTGTACAAGATCATTCTGGTCTCCGTTTTGCTTGCCGTTTGCGCCGGCGTGACTTATTTATCATTCGGGTCGATATCACATCAGTACTTTAAAGAAAATCACAAACTTTTTTTCGTACTTTTTTTGTACCCACAGAGTACTTAACGGTGTGATTTTTGATTCCTTGTACAAGGCCATTCGGGTGTCCATTTTGCATGCCGTTTGCACCAGCGTGCCTTATTTATCGTTCTAGTCGATATCACATCGTTATTTCAAACATAATTACAAACCTTTTTTTTCGTAATTTTTTTTATACCCACCGATTACTTAACGGTGTGATTTTTTATTCTTTGTACAAGGCCATTCGGGTGTCCGTTTTGCATGCCGTTTGCACCGGCGTGCCTTATTTATCGTTCTGGTCGATATCACATTGTTTCTTCAAAGATAATTACAAACCTTTTTTTTCGTACTTTTTTATATGCACCGATTACTTATTGGTGTGATTTTTGATTCCTTATACAAGGCCATTCGGGTGTCCGTTTTGCATGCCGTTTACGCCGATTTGCCTAATTTATCGTTGCGGTCGATATCACATCGTTACTTCAAAGACAATTACAAACCTTTTTTCGTACTTTTTTTTACACACAAAGTACTTAACGGTGTGATTTTTGATACCTTGTACAAGACCTTTTTAGTGTCCGTTTTGCCTGCCGTTTGCACCGGTGTGCCTTATTTATCGTGTAGTCGATATCACACCTTTACTTCAGAGATAATTTCAAACCTTTTTTCGTACTTTTTTTGTACCGATAACTTAACGCTGTGATTTTTGATTCCTTGTACAAGGCCATTCGGGTGTCCGTTTCGCATGCCCTTTACACCGATTTGTCTTGTTTAACTTTCTGGTCGATATCACATCAGTACTTCAAAGAAAATTACAAACATTTTTTTCGTACTTTCTTTGTACCTACCGATTACTTAATTGTGTAATTTGTGATTCCGGTACAAGGCCATTCCGTGTCCGTTTAGCATGCCGTTCGCCGATTTGTCTTATTTAACTATCTGGTGGATATCACATAGTTACTTCAAAGAGAATTACAAACGGTGTGATTTTTGATTCCTTGTACACCGACCATTACGGTCTCTGTTTTTTTTTGCCGCTTTGCGCGGCGTGCATTATTTATCGTTCGGTCGATATCACCTCGATTTTCAAAGAAAATCACAAACTTTTTTTTCCATACGTTTTTGTACCCATAGAGTACTTAACGGTGTGATTTTTGATTCCTTGTACAAGGCCATTCGGGTGTCCGTTTGCATGCCGTTTACACCGATTTGTCTTATTTATCGTTCTGGTCGATAACACATCGTTACTTCAAAGATAATTACAAGCCTTTTTTTTCAGACTTTTTGTACTCATAGAGTACTTAACGGTGTGATTTTTGATACCTTGTACAAGGCCATTCTGGTCTCTGTTTGCTTGCCGTTTGCGCCGGTGTGCCTTATTTATCGTTCTGGTCGATATCACATCGTTACTTCAAAGATAATTACAAACCTTTTTTTCGTACTTTTTTGTACCTAGAGTACTTAACGGTGTGATTTTTTATACATTGTACAAGGTCATTCTGGTCTCCGTTTTGCTTGCTGTTTGCACCACCGTGCCTTATTTATCGTTGTGGTCGATATCACATTCTTACTTTTAAGATAATTACAAACTTTTTTCGTTCTTTTTTTTATACCCACCGATTACTTAACGGTGTGATTTTTGATTCCTTGTACATGGCGATTCTTGTCTCCGTTTTGCCTGCTGTTTGCGCAGGCGTGCCTTATTCATCGTTCTAGTCGATATTACATCAGTACTTCAAAGAAAATTACAAACATTTTTTTTCATACTTTTTTGTGTACCAATAGAGTACTTAACCGTGTGATTTTTGACTCCTTGTACAAGGCCATTTTGGTGTCCGTTTCGCATGCCGTTTACACCGATTTGTCTTATTTAAGTTTCTGGTCGATATCACATATTTACTTCAAAGAGAATTACAAACGTTTTTTTCATTATTTTTTTTGTACCCAAAGATTACTTAACGGTGTGATTTTGGATTCCTTGTTCAAGGCCATTCGAGTGTCCATTTCGCATGCCGTTAACACCGGCGTGCCTTATTTATCGTTCGGGTCGATATCACATCGTTACTTCAAAGATGATTACCAACCTTTTTTCAAACTTTTTTTATACCCACCGATTACTTAGGGATGTGATTTTTGATTCCTTGTACTAGGCCATTCGGGTGTCCGTTTCGCATGCCGTTTACGCCGATTTGCCTTATTTATCGTTGTGGTCGATATCACATCATTACTTCAAAGATAATTACAAACCTTTTTTCGTACTTTTTTTGTACTGAGTACTTAACTGTGTGATTTTTGATTCCTTGTACAAGGCCATTCTGGCCTCCGTTTTGCTTTCCGTTTGCACCGGCGTGCCTTATTTATCGTTCTGGTCGATATCACATCAGTACTTCAAAGAGAATTACAAAAAAAAAATTTCGTACTTTTTTTCGTACCCATAGAGTACTTAACTGTGTGATTTTTGATTCCTTGTACAAGGCCATTCTGGCCTCCGTTTTGCTTGCCGTTTGCGCCGGCGTGCCTTATTTATCGTTCTGGTCGATATCACATCGTTACATCAAAGATAATTGAAACCTTTATTTTAAGTACTTTTTGTACCCACAGTACTTAATGGTGTGATTTTTGATACATTGTACAAGGCCATTCTCGTTTCCGTTTGTGCCGGCTTGCCATATTTATCATTACGGTCCATATCACCTCGATTATTTCATAGAAAATTACAAACTTTTTTTTCGTACTTTTTTATACCCACCGATTACTTAACGGTGTGATTCCTTGTACAAGGACATTCGGGTGTCCGTTTCGCAAGCCGTTTATGCCGATTTGTCTTTTTTGACTTTCTGGTCGAAATCACATAGTAAATTCAAAGAGAATTACAAACGTTTTTTTTCGTACTTTTTTTGTACCCAATGATTACTTAACGGTGTGATTTTTGATTCCTTGTACAAGGCCATTCAGGTGTCTTATTTAACTTTCTGGTCGACATCATATCGTTACTTCAATGAAAATTACAAACCTTTTTTTTCGTACTTTTTTTTGTACCCATAGAGTACTTAACGGTGTGATTTTTGATTCCTTGTACAAGGCCATTCTGGTCTCCGTTTTGCATGCCGTTTACGCTGCCATGCCTTATTTATCGTTGTGGTCGATATCACATAAGTACTTCTTTGTTATTATCTTTGCACCGTTGCTCCTTATTTTCGTTTACGCCACCGTGCCTTATTTTTGATTCTATGTTATTATCTTTGAAATAACGAAGTGATATCGACCACTACGATAAATAAGGCACGGCTGTGCAAATGGCAGGGGAAACGGACACTGGTCGATATCCATAGAGTACAAACCTTTTTTTTGGACTTTTTTTTGTTCCCATAGAGTACTTAACTGTGTGATTTTTGATTCCTTGTACATGGACATTTGGGTGTCCATTTAGCATGACGTTTGCACCGACGTGTCTTATTTAACTTTCTGGTCGATATCACATCGTTACTTCAAAAAAAATTACAAACCTTTTTTTTGTACTTTTTTTGGAACCCATAGAGTACTTAACGGTGTGATTTTTTATTCCTTGTACAAGGCCATTCAAGTGTCGTTTCGCATGCCGTTTACGCCGATTTCTCTTATTTAGCTTTCTGGTTGATATCACATAGTTACTTCATAGAGAATTACGAACATTTTTAACATTTGGGTCGATATCACATAGTTACTTCAAAGAGAATTTCAAACTTTTTTTTTGTACTTTTTTTTGTACCTATAGAGTACTTAACGGTGTGATTTAGATTCCTTGTACAAGGCCATTCAGGTGTCCGTTTTGCATGCCGTTTGCACCGACGTGTCTTATTTAACTTTCTGGTCGACATCATATCGTTACTTCAAAGAAAATTACAAACCTTTTTTTTCGTACTTTTTTTGTACCCAAAGAGTACTTAACGGTGTGATTTTTGATTCCTTGTACAAGGCCCTTCGGGTATCCGTTTTGCAAGCCGTGCACACCGATTTTTCTTATTTATCGTTGTGGTCAATATCACATCGTTACTTCAAAGATAATTACAAACCTTTTTTTTCATACTTCTTTTGTACTCACAAAGTACTTAATGGTGTGATTTTTGATACCTTGTACAAGGCCATTCTGGTCTCCGTTTTTCTTGCCGTTTGCGCCGGCGTGCCTTATTTATCGTTCTGGTCGATATCACATCGTTACTTCAAAGATAATTACAAAACTTTTTTTCGTACTTTTTTTGTACCCAGTGTACTTAACGGTGTGATTTTTGTTACCTTGTACAAGGTCATTCTGGTTTCCGTTTTGCTTGCCGTTTGCACCGCTGTGCCTTCTTTATCGTTGTGGTCGATATCACATAGTTACTTAAAAGATAATTTACAAAGATTTTTTTTCGTACTTTTTTTTGTACCCATAGAGTACTTAACATTGTGATTTTTGATACCTTGTACAAGGCCATTCTCGTTTCCGCTTTATACTGGCTTGCCTTATTTATCGCTTACGGTCCATATCACCTTAGTATTTCAAAGAAAAATACCAACTTTTTTTTTCGTACTTTTTTTATTCCCACCGATTACTTAACGGTGTGATTTTTGATTCCTTGTACAAGGACATTTGGGTGTCCGTTTCGCATGCCGTTTTCGCCGATTTGTCTTATTTGACTTTCTGGTCGATATCACATAGTAAATTCAAAGAGAATTACAAACGTTTTTTTTCATACTTTTTTGTACCTAATGATTACTTAACGGTGTGATTTTTGATTCCTTGTACAAGGCCATTCTGGTGTCCGTTTTGCATGCCGTTTGCACCGACGTGTCTTATTTAACTTTCTGGTCGACATCATATCGTTACTTCAAAGATAATTACAAACCTTTTTTCGTACTATTTTTGTACCTAGAGAGTACTTAACGGTGTGATTTTTGATTCCTTGTACAAGGCCATTCTAGTCTCAGTTTTGCATGCCGTTTACGCTGCCGTGCCTTATTTATCGTTGTGGTCGATATCACATCAGTACTTCTTTGTTATTATCTTTGCACCACTGTGCCTTATTTATCGTTTACGCCGCCGGGCCTTATTTTTGATTCTTTGTTATTATCTTTGAAGTAACGATGTGATATTGACCACAACGATAAATAAGGCGCACGGCGGTGCAAATGGCGTATTTAAACGGACAATCGGTCGATATCCATAGAGTTCAAACCTTTTTTTCGTACTTTTTTTGTTCCCATAGAGTACTTAACGGTGTGATTTGTGATTCCTTGTACAAGGCCATTTGGGTGTCCGTTTTGCACGACGTTTGCACCGACGTGTCTTATTTAACTTTCTGGTCGATATCACATCGTTACTTCAAAGAAAATTACAAACCTTTTTTTGTACTTTTTTTGGTACCCATAGAGTACTTAACGGTGTGATTTTTTATTCCGTGTACAAGGCCATTCGGGTGTCCGTTTCGCATGCCGTTTACGCCGATTTGTCTTATTTAACTTTCTGGTCGATATCACATAGTTACTGCATAGAGAATTATGAACATTTTTAACTTTTGGGTCGATATCACATAGTTACTTCAAAGAGAATTACAAACATTTTTTTTGTACTTTTTTTTGTACCCATAGAGTACTTAACGGTGTGATTTTTGATTCCTTGTACATGGTCATTCGAGTGTCCGTTTCTCCTGCCGTTTGCACCGCCGTGCCTTATTTATCATTGTGGTCGATATCACATCGTTACTTCAAAGATAATTATAAACCTTTTTGATGTGATCCCGGATGGAATGAAATCCGATGTTTCACCCAGGAAGTAACTAGGGGGAACAATGACGAGCTAAGGATCCTAGGCCTAGAAATTCCAACTAAATAGTAGGAAGAGAACGCCCAACAATCGCTCACAGTGCTGTTAAATTCTCGATGGATTGAACTTCTACGACAAAGAAAATTCTCACTCGCAAGTGATGTTCAAGCCTCACGACTTGGATGAGTAAAACTCAATAATATGATTTTTGTCTATTCAATGTGTATCCAAAAGAAAAGCTAGTATTTGCCTTATATAGGCTTACAACCAAAATAACTAGACAGGAAAAAGCAATGTGGGAGAATTTCCCAAGTAGAAAATGCGCCCCATGTGAAATAAGTCCAACACTTAACAATTTCGTTTCAGCCTCGGAGGCGGCGAAGGAAGCAGTTTGGATGAAGAAGTTCATTACTGAACTTGGTGTGGTTCCCTCCATTGAAGGTCCAGTGCCTCAGTACTGTGATAATAATGGAGCGATATCTCAGTCAAAGGAACCAAGGTCTCATCAGAAGTCCAAACATGTGTTGCGGTGCTATCACTTGATTAGAGAGATAGTAGATAGAGGAGATGTAAAGATAGAGAAAGTCCACACAGATGATAACATAGCTGATCCGTTAACCAAGGCATTGTCTCAAGCTAAGCATGGGAAACATGTTCACTTGCACGGGCTTAGGCATATGGGTGATTGGCTTTAGGCCAAGTGGGAGATTGTTGGAAAGGTGTCCTAAACCCAATCGGGTTGGACCGGATCCGACCGGTCGGGTCATTTCTGATCTATTTAGTTCATGTAATAACTTTATTATGATTAATAAAAGCACTTATGTTATTATATATTGTTTATCTTCATATTATTTGTTGTATATATATAGTAACGTCCCTAGTATCAATCATGATAGAGAAACCCATGAAAGTGATTATGGTTGATGAGATCTCTAATCACTATAACAAGGTTGGTACTTAAATGTCTCTAGTCTTATATATTATCAAATGGGACATTGATAGTATAATCAGACTAGCACGTATTGGATGTCTTCTATCTTTTAGAAGATAGGGATAGATCTCGTCTATCGAAGTGTAGAGACACTTGGACTGTACGTGGACGTGTATTAGGGAATGCGTACGTTAGACTGACCCACTTACATTAAGTGTCACACTATGTGGTGGTTGTGTAATTATCCTTTTGACCGGAGTCTTCATGGCATCACGGTGTGGATTGTCATGCTTTGACACTATTGAGATTTCTCCTAACCACGGGGCGATCATGCGGTAGTGATTGGGTATGATATTGAAGCATGCGGAGTATACAGGATTGGTCGTCCGGGAATCGCGTATCCTATAATTGGGATCGAATATCCGAAATGGCCTTCTTATAAGGAATGTCTAGCTCTCGAGAATCTTTGCAAAGTGGGAGTAAATGTGTTAATCCAAGAGAGCATGATATCCAGATTATAAGATACGATCGTTAATGTATTGACACTCGAGATACGATCGTATGGATATTATTATAGCGATAGGATTGTAAGTTACACGGTAACTGTTTCACATGAAAGGTAGTAGTCATTGCTTTTGACTCTTCCGATAATTGGGGGTCACGGTGTGTTGCTAGATGCTATCCCGTGATCGTTAGGTATGAAGGGCATTTTAGTAAATTGCACTTTGTGTCTACGGCCAACATATTCGGAAGCCTATCGGGTCACACACATACGAACATCGAGTCGGATTAAAATGCAGTTATAGTTGATAACCAAATAAGGAAATTTTATCTCTGGACTATAAAGGTTATAGTGGTAAATTAATATGGTGGTATTTGTTTATTATGAATAAATAAAATACAAGATATTAATTATATATAAATTAGATTAATTAAAGAATATTCCGGAAGCCAAATTATTGGCATATGGGGCGCCACATTTAAGTGTATGAGATACACTTGGATTGTGCACTTTAATTAATAAGATTGCCATAATATTAATATAAGATATTAATTTATTTTGAAAAAATAGATTTATGGTAATAAGATAATTATAATCAATATATGATATTGGCAAAATAAATTATAATTAAAGAGATAAATCAATCTAGTTGATTTTCCTTATTTTATTGGAAAAAGGTTTTCTTCTCCTACACACTAGTTGGGGCTCCACCTTCTACTATAAATAAGAGGTGGGTGTCAAGCTCTTTTATACAACACAATTGCAAAAGCTCATAGTTCTTGTGTAAAATAGAGAGCTATCCATAGTGAGTTTGTGAGGGAAGAAAAGGTCCGGTCTAGCAGCCGGAGTTTTTCCGATAGCAATCCAAGGAGGATTCCGGCAAGGGGTTCGTGTGGATTAGCGATATAGGCCAGACGCGTGGACGGCTTGCGCATTGAACTACTCTCCGTTGACGGTCAAAGCGACGATCTTATAGATCTTCTAAGGTATAACCGTCAAAATACTTAACGTGTTTATTGCATTAAACGAAGAACGATCTAGAAAAGGAAATCAAATTTTAAATTCCGCTGCGTTAAACTAGTGATTTCTTAACAGGCATAATTATTTTTGTGGTAGTGTAGATTTTTCTATGTACGATTTCCATGCAATATACAATGTAATAGATGATATCCCTTTTCAATTCTTACCATGTAAGAAGGAATTATTAGGAAGTCAGAGAGATTTTATAGTTAATGAAAAGTATTGTATGAAACGTAAAATCTTTGGGGGAATACCAACTATTGTATTATGTAACCCGGATCAGAGTTACAAATCAGCTATCTCTAACGATAGCAGGTTCTCTGACTGGGCATTAGGAAATGTAATAATGTATGAAATAAATCAACCCCTTTATTAATTAAGTATAAAAGTACATCCTGACAGATACAGTCATTACAGATATTGTTCATGAAACTGAACTAGCAGCACATAAATAAATTGCATTCTCATGGATGTTATCAATAGTTCCACTAGTTGAACCGCCGTATTTGACAATTGTTTTTTTATGTATTCCTTAATGAAATGTTCTTCTTGACCTCCTGAATTATCACCCTTCTGGGCAAGCCAATTTGACCCCCTCCTTAAAACCCTGAACCTATCTGTCATATCTTCCTTAATCATTGCAGTAGTCAGATCTTTGTCAAATACGTCGAAAATATCAGTCATCTTCAATGCATCAGATGTCCCCTGTGGTTTTTTTATCAACAATTAAAAACCATAAAATATAAAGCCCAGAATAAGGAATAACTTTGTGCGTGAAGACCTTCCCCTTAATGTTAATTGCATAAAGATTCACATCGTGTCCAAGCCTGCAATCTGAACTAGTACCCTGAGAAATCACATTCAGTAATTTACATTCTTCTTCATTATCAATCTTAATTTTGGTATGTACAGCCTTTAATTGTTTTTCTGAAAACTTCTTCTGCCTGTAGAAGGATTTATTCTTATAGTTCAATTGGGGTCTCACGGTTTGCGACCTAAAGTAGTTCCTAGGAACTGTTCTAAATAGATTCCTAGTTACACTTGCATACGTCATCTTCCTTTTTGCGGCCAAGTAATCCCGTTGATTTATGCGGGATGAAGACATTTCTTAGTTGTTCAAACTCTACCACTGCTTTTTGCTTCTTAATAAAATAAGACTTCTTACTCCTATTAAATCTGCGATTAACAGAATGAAGTTTAGCCAACCTTCCCAACATTAGATGCGGATTCCCCGGCCCCTGAAACCCCACCCCATGACATACAATACGCTCCTCTGTCTCTATTGATCCCTTTAAGTGTTCCAATTGTGACGACATCCAAAGATCTACGCACATCGCTCTAAATCCTACCCAAGTCGGAGGATATTCGTCCACATCAAAAATACGTGCAGCCATTTATAATAGTAAGTATGTTTAATATACTTAAAACAACAGCTATTAAAATCCAATAGTAGTAACTTACACAGATTTCCTCCATGTACAATAACATAATAAATTGGCTCTGACTCCGCAAAACCAGTAGGAGATCTAGGTTTCAGGTTTCAATCCTTCCTTTTATCTCTCTCACTTCAAACTCAATATGCCTTGCCTAAACGTGCCGTATCGATTACAAGGGAATTCTATTTTTTAACCTATCCACATTGCCCTCTTATTCCTCTTTTCACTATCGATTATTTATTCAATCTACTTAAGGATTATAATATTTCATATGCAAGGGTTTGCACTGAACAACACAGGGATGGTGAACCACACCTTCATTGTCTGGTACAGCTTGGAAACAAGTTCCAAACGCAATAACCTAGGTACTTCGAAATCAAAGAACCCAATGGGTTACAATCGTGTCATCCCAATTCTCAGGTTCCCAGGCATGACACGGCTGTTGCTGATTACATTGCAAATGGAGGGATATTTGAAGAAAGATGGGTTCTTAAAGCTTCCAGAAAAAGTGCTAAGAAAAACCGAGACGAGATCTGGTCAACTATAATCACGGAGTCTACATCAAAATCTGACTTCCTGTCAAGAGTCCAATATGTACAACCATACACCTGGGCAACTCAACTCAGAAAACTGGAATATGCCGCAAATAACAGATGGCCGCAAGTACCAGAAGTATATCAACCCAGATGGACAACTTTCGTAAATGTACCCCAAGACCTCCTTAACTGGGTAGAACAAAATTTGTTCTTGGTAAGTTTCTACAACTTACAACTGACAGTGGGTACCCCAATCGACATGGAAGATGTCATATGGGCCCATGAACAAACACTTCTGGACATAAATGAACGTTATTACAACATATGGGATGTTCTAAATATTAATCGTTCTTCTTCACCCGTTGCAGGACCAGGAGAACAAACCGGACCGCCCCATATCTATGAGAATTGAAGGCCCAACAAGGACTCGGAAAACAGAATGGGCTAGAAGTTTAAGGAGGCATAATTATTTTTGTGGTTGTGTAGATTTTTCTATATATGATTTCCATGCATTGTACAATGTAATATATGATATCCATTTTCAATTCTTACCATGTATGAAGGAATTATTAGGAAGTCAGAGAGATTTTATAGTTAATGAAAAGTATTGTAAGAAACGTAAAATCTTTGGGGAATACCAACTATTGTATTATGTAACCCAGATCAGAGTTACAAATCAGCTATCTCTAACGATTCCAGGTTCTCTGACTGGGCATTAGGAAATGTAATAATGTATGAAATAAATCAACCCCTTTATTAATTAAGTATAAAAGTACATCCTGACAGATATAGTCATTACATATATTGTTCCTGAAACTGCACTAGCAGCACATAAAAAATTGCATTCACATGGATGTTATGAATAGTTCCAGTAGTTGAACCGCCATTTGACAACAATTGTTTTTTTTTATGTATTCCTTAATGAAATGTTCTTCTTGACTTCCTGAATTATCACCCTTCCAGGCAAGCCAATATGACCCCCTCCTTCAAACCTTGAATCTTTCTGTCATATCTTCCTTAATCATTGCAGTAGTTGGATCTTAGTCAAATACGTCGAAAATATCAGTCATCTTCAATGCATCAGATGTCCCCTTTGGTTTTTTTATCAACAATTAAAAACCATAAAATATGAAGCCCAGAATAAGGAATAACTTCATGCATGAAGACCTTCCCCTTAATGTTAATTGCATAAAGATTCACATCGTGTCCAAGCCTGCAATCTAAACTAGTTCCCTGAGAAATCGCATTCAGTAATTTACATTCTCCTTCATTATCAATCTTAAATTTGGTATGTACTGTCTTTAATCATTTTTCTGAAAACTTCTTCTGCCTGTAGAAGGATTTATTCTTATAGTTCAATTGGGGTCTCCTGGTTTGCGACCTAAAGTAGTTCATAGGAACTGTTCCAAACAAATTCATAGTTACACTTGCATATGCCATCTTTCTTTTTGCGG
This sequence comes from Gentiana macrophylla, assembly GCA_026214975.1. Classification (NCBI taxonomy): domain Eukaryota; kingdom Viridiplantae; phylum Streptophyta; class Magnoliopsida; order Gentianales; family Gentianaceae; genus Gentiana; species Gentiana macrophylla. The sequence goes on along the minus strand of JAOBSW010000679.1, from coordinate 28,330 downwards.
CCAGGTAATCCCGTTGATTTCTATGGGATGAAGACTTTTCTCAGTTGTTCAAACTCTACCTCTGCTTTCTGCTTCTTAATAAAATAAGACTTCTTAATCCTGTTAAATCTGAGATTAACAAAACGAAGTTTAGCCAACCTTCCCAACATTAGATACGGATTCCCCTACCCCTGAAACCCCACCCTTGACAGACAATACGCTCCCCTGTCTCTATTGAGCACTTTAAATGTTCCAATTGTGACGACATCCAAAGATCTACGCACATCGCTCTGAATCCTACCCAAGTCGGAGGAAATTCGTCCAAATCGAAAATACGTGAAGCCATTTATAATAGTAAGTATGTTTAATATACTTAAAACAACAGCTATTAAAATCCAATAGTAGTCACTTACACAGATTTCCTCCATGTACAATAACATAAAAAAAGATATGGTCCTTTTTAAATACAATGTTTACTTGCGCTACACGCAACATCTAAATTAACTATTTTCTTCTCAGCTTCCACAACACTCTTCTTGGAATCTGGGCCAATATTGTCTAAAATATCATTTGATTTTGAGGGTGTACTGTCCAATTGAACAAAATTGGGCCGGCCCAATTTGGTAAAAGACGATCTGCTATCTCAAAATGCGTGTCCGGGCCCACAAGATATATATTTTGGTTTCACTTGAATGATCGTCCTCGAGCACTTAGGCATCTCTTAGTGTGGGCTTCTTATATGCACAATGCCTGACATCCACATTATCTCTGCTATACAATTTTGAACGGATGTCAATAGTAGGACCTCTGGCTGCCTATGACCTGGAATTCAGACCTAGAGTATCCATCAAAGCTCAGGCCTTGGCTGATTTCATAGCTGAGGGAATGGCCATAACTCTCGAGCAGAAGCAGACAAACCGGCCCGTCGACCAGTGGACATTGTATGTGGATAGAGCATCCAACAAAGACGGAGCAGGAGCAGGCCTTCTGCTCTGTAGTCCGAAAGGAGAAGAGTTTCCCTATGCATTGCGCTTCAGTTTCAAGGCAACTAACAATGAGGCCGAATACGAAGCGCTCATAACAGGACTCAAACTAGCCGTAAAATTGGGAGTTAAGAGGTTACAAATATTCAGTGATTCACAGCTAGTGGTCAACCATGTTGCGGGAGAATATGAAGCAAAGGAGGACTCTATGAAAAGATATCTTTCCATGGCCCGAACATTGATTTTGCAATTTGAAGAGGTCAAACTGGACCAAATTCCTAGATCGAAGAACGCTCGCGCAGATGCCTTATCTAAATTAGCATCAAATTTTTTCTCAGATAAGAAAGTCTTGATCGAGCAAGTGGCAGAGCGAAGCTAAGAACAAAAAGAGGCTCACCAGATCGACCAGCGAGCTACCTAGATGGATCCCATAGTAGCCTTCTTAAAAAACAATGTGGTTCCAGAAGACAGAGTCTCGGCCCGGAAAATAAGACTTCAAGCAAGCAGGTATTCGTCGTTTAATGATATATTATACCGCAAGTCTTTTATAACCCCATGGTTACGTTGTGCCACCGAAGAAGAGTGGAATTACCTCCTTCGAGAAATCCATCTGGGAATCTGTGGAAGTCATACGGGAGCTAGGGCTTTAGCTCGTAAGTGCAGGCTCTTCGGCTATTATTGGCCGACCATGGGTGCAGATGCTCGCGAATTGGTGATGGCCTGTAGAACATGCCAGGTGCATGACAACCTTAAACACCAACCTTCACAGCAGATGATCCCTTTGGTATCCCCGTGGCCCTTCGACCAGTGGGGAGTAGATTTGGTCGGCCCACTGCCGAGGGCATCAGGAAACTTGAAGTTTCTGATAGTAGCTATTGACTACTTCACTAGATGGGTAGAGGCAGAGCCATTGGCGACAATAACATATGGAGCGATTCGAAAGTTCTTATGGAAGAACGTGGTCTATCGATATGGAATCCCTAAGCACTTGATATCAGACAATGGTACTCAGTTCGAAGATAGAGTGGTCCGAGAGTGGTGCTCAGAACTTGGAATAACTCAGCACTTTACATCTGTAGGGTATCCACAAGCAAATGGGCAAGTTGAACAGACCAACAGACAAATCATGACCGGGTTAAGGAAGAGGTTAGAAGAAGAAGGCGAGCACTGGGTTGAGCAATTGCCCAATGTCCTTTGGGCATACAGAACGACGCCTAACTCGGCTACGGGCGAAACCCTATTCTTGCTATCATATGGATGTGAGGCAGTTATCCCGGTAGAGATAGGATTACCTTCGTCCAGAATAGAGCTGTATAGCCAGATCGATCAAGAGACCGGGCTCAGACACCAGAAAGATGAATTGGAAGAAACCCGTTATATAGCCTTGATAAGAATGGCCAAGTACAAACAGCAGATCGCACAATATTACAATGCTAGAGTGAAATATTTGTACTTTAAAGTGGGAGATTTAGTCCTTCGAAAGAATGAAATTAGCAGACAAGACCCTCAAGGAAAGCTAAAGCCAAATTGGGAAGTGCCGTACAAGATAATCAAGGTGCACGGAAAAGGCGCATATCAGTTAGCAAACTCTCAGGGGAAGACCATTCCACGAAGCTGGAACTCAGCCAACCTAAGACGATTTTACACCTGAGGCAGGTTAAAGACAGTTTACTTTTTTATTAATAATCAAGACTATGTAATAAGTTGCCTTTGCAATCATTTATTTCTCAATAAAATTTACGTTTATTCACTCTAGCATTTATATGCATGCCTTCTATACAAAAATTTTAAAGCTCAGAACTGAGCGCAATATATTCTAACTGCCAAGAGCAGATAAAGCTCAGAGACTGAGCCCAATATATTCTAACTGCCAAGAGAAGATAAAGCTCAGAGATTGAGCGCAATATACTCTAACTGCCAATAGCAGATAAAGCTCGAATCGGCGCAATATATTCTAAATCGCCAAGAGCGATAAAGCTCGAAGATTGAGCGCAATATACTCTAATCGCCAAGAGCGTATAAAGCTCGAATCGAAAGCGCAATATATTCTAACTGCCAAGAGCAGATAAAGCTCAGAGACTGAGCGTAATATATTCTAACTGCCAAGAGCAAATAAAGCTCAGAGATTGAGCGCAATATACTCTAACTGCCAAGAGCAGATAAAGCTCAGAGGCTGAGCGCAATATACTCTAACTGCAAAGAGCAGATAAAGCTCAGAGACTGAGCGCAATACATCCTCACTACATAGAGCAGATAAGGCTCGGCGGAAAGCAAAATATTCTAACTGCCAAGAGCAGATGAAGCTCAGAGACCGAACGCAAAAGAATAACTGCCAAGTGCAGATCCAGAGCAGGTCATGCTCAGAGACTGAGTTCTACGGGAAACTATAAAGATACTAAATTACGAAAAGCGGGTTAAATACAGAATACTGAACGTTAAGCAGGCTAAGATTACATATTGAGCACAAATGGAAGATAAAAAGAGAACGCCATGCTCGGGAAGGAAACAAAGCCGCAAAATTCATCTTAAAATCAAACAAGCAAAAATGACTCAAGCATGCTATGTCACAAGTAAACATACCATGCTTGGGGGGGCCACTCAAGAGGACAAGTCAAGACAAAGGATAAAGTCTACAACGGAGCAGCCGTGAGCGCTCTGGTCCGTGAGCGCTCTGATCCAGGTAATAATAAAAAATAATTAAATAAATATCATCCAAGTTTTTACAAATATCAAACTGCAGAGCAGTCAAATATATTAAACGCTTTTGGTGAGAGAGCCGTCGCTGAGGCATCTTGTCCTGAGACATGGATGTTTCTTGAGTAGTCGGCTTGGGAGGGGGTTTGACATATTTCTGAACAATATCGACCCCCGATTTGAGCTCCTGAAGACGCTCGTTGTACATCTGCCCCATGCCCGGCTTATATAGATTGGTGTTCTTCAACTTCGAAAGATCAAGACATGTATGCTGTGCTCGAGCATCGTCAATCCCCATTGAGTACCCATGATTGACAATAGGGATGAGAAGAGCGGAGATGACCCCATCAAAATGTGCAGTACTGTAGTAATCCCGGATACCTTTGGCTATCAACGCAGGGATAGAACTCTCCAGAGCGCTTCGAGACGATTGCGCCGCTTTCAGACTCTCCTCAATCTCGGTCCTCTTCTCTACCTCCGCGGTCAGCTATTTCTCCAAGTTCTGCATCTCTGTAGCATGTGCCGTACGCAGAGTCTGCAGCTCCAGCTCGTGCTTGGTCTTAAGGTCGACCAGACCCTTTTTCTTGGTCTCATACAAATCTTTGTATTTTTTCTTTGAAGCCTTGAGCTCAGACACGGTATTCACATGCTCATCGGCAACAGCTTTGGACTTGGCCAAACGATCGAATACTTCCTGACCAATCCGAGCACCCTGACCAAGTATGACCACCAGGAAAATAAAAATAAATGCGAATGTGCATACAAGTAGGCATATAAAATAGGCTCAAACAAGAAAGATAGTAGGCATACCATCTCTGCTAAATCTACATTAGACATGGCATGAAGAGTGGTTTGGATTGTGGAAGCTTCAGCTTGCTCTCCCCCGGCAGGTCCAGCCGTGAGCAACCCCGAGCGTCCTCTCTTCTGAGAGGACTCTCTGACAGTTGACTGATCATATCGGCGGAGGGGGACTAGATCAGAGACTTCCTCGTCAGAGGGAAGATCGGTAATAATCACATCTTCATCCCCAGACCGCGGTGGGTTGCGCATAGCATCATCCGATTGTTCGGTGAGGGATTGAACAGCGTCAGAACCGAGAACCGTACCGGATGATCTGATAAGCGAAGGCTCAGGATTATTCTGGGTCGAAGGATTGACCAAGACTTCTTCAGGCTAAACATCGTCAGCTCTAGCTCCTGCTCCAGATAGTAAATGCGGCAAGTCGGCCACTGTACCAAGAAAACAAAAGTAAAATACATAAAATACAATTGTACAAGGAAAGAAATCAGCGAGTATAGCAAGATCCTACAAGATTTCTCTTCATCCTCGGTGAGAGGAGCGTATGGCTCGGGCCCGGCCTCATGTAACCGAGCGCGATCGATGAGTTCGGAAGGATAATTTTGGCAACTCATGGAGATATCTAACTGCCTGATAACCTGGATCCAGTCCTTCAGGTCGGCCATATCGGGGTTCTCATCTTTGTCGAGCGTGGCAGTGTTCCACCTACCCAATCGGTTATTCCCCTCGTGGCGAACAAAAAAGAATCTCTCTTTCCATCGTTTAAAAGACGTTTTCCCGGCATGTTGAATGGGGATATCGTGCAGAGGACCTGGTCGGCGGAGGAAATAGTACCACCCCGGAGAATTAGGAACCCTACAGCGCCGGTAGAACGTCCGTAATAGCCCAACTGAGAATCTAGTCCGCACCAAACGGGACCAAATAGCAAAACCCACAATACATCGGACCCCATTTGGCGCAAGTTGGGCAATACCCAATTCATAGTGACGAAGAGTGGCCACAATAGCAGGACATAAGGGCAACCTCAGGCCACATTCAAATTGATCCATGTAAATCACGCATGTCGGAGGAGGCTCGACGCATAACGACCGACGACCCGGCGCGCCGGTCCTCGAAGGTGGGGTGATGGGAATACGAGGAGCGAATCTAGTAGCATCTGTGTGGTATTGATTGCAGAGAAAATCGATAGTGTGTTGGGAGATGATTGATTCAATTCCAAAGCTACCCATGATAGATTTTGTGGTGGAAACGGTCTTTAGATGCCGTATGAAAGCAGAATCCCTAGGGGTTGGGGACACAGTGTGCCTGGGAACAAGCCTAGATAATAAGTTATATTGGTAAGTGATGGCCGGAGAAATGGCCGGAAAAGATGAGGTAAAATGGGGAGAGACGGCGGATACACTTTCAGACTCAAGATCAATGGATTTGGGACTCAACTCTCTATCAACTGACTCGTCGGAAGGAGTTGAGAATCTCACCCTCATAAATCATGAAATTAAAAAACAATCAGAAATACAGAAAAACGAGTACTTACTTGCAGAAATGAAGAAGAAAAGAAGCTTCAGTTTACACCCGGCCCTTCAAAGTAAATAACGGCAACAATAATGAGGAACAGACGTTTGAGAAGACATGTTATAACTCCAAGCGACGCTTTGGTTAACGGCCCGTCTGACGTCAGCAGGTACTGACGCCTCGTTTCTCATGCTAATAATGACTATCGCAATAATATATGGCACGTCATAATGTCTCGATCGGCTCCAACGGGTGGAACCACCCAGTCACCACCAATTACGATTGGGAATAGGTCGTCCCCGGCTAAAGACCCAGGCCGACCTGGGGGGCTTATGATGATGATCGGTTCAGGTCAAAGCCACGCGTCATACATTTATTGGTTAATCACAGATTGAGTTGGGGAAGCATCCCGATCAGAGAGAGGAAGTCCGACCAGGGGCAGCTATAGGCCCTGAGGGCGAGTAACCTCCCTAATACTGACCACCGCAGGACGGTCGGCCCGTAAAGAATGCGCAGAGCGCGACCAAGCTAATTCACCCAACAGGCCCGAGCGGTCACGGTTTATGCGTACACGCCTATCAAGTCAGGATAAACGTGGGAAATGAACCTAGCCTTGATTAAGGGTATATTCATAACTCGATACTAGAGAATCATTAAGTCCTAATAATTAGGAGTTCAAATCAAATCTAATCATAACCGAATCCTTGGAGGATACGGCAAGATTAGGGTTTAGACTCCCTATATAAACCACTTCAAGAACTACGGCCGACTAGATTCTAGTTAAGCAATTGGATACGTAGGCAGCTCAAAAGCAACTTGAGTTCAGTCAAAACACCATAGAAAACACTATCTCTTCTCTCGCTGTCGGCCGGTGACCGGAAAACTATCATTAGAGTAATTGAACCCGTAAATTACTTATTGGTGAAATCCGACTTCATCACCACCGATTACTTAATGGTGTGATTTTGGATTCCTTGTACAAGGCCATTCGGGTGTCCGTTTCGTATGCCGTTTACGCCGCCGTGCCTTATTTAACGTTCTGGTCAATATCACATACTTACTTCAAAGAAAATAATGACCTTTTTGTGTAGTATTTTCTTAGCCACAGAGTACTTAACGGTGTTAATTTTTATTCCTTGTACAAGGCAATTCTTGTGTCCGTTACGCATGTTTTTTGCGCCGACGTGCCGTATTTCACGTTCAGGTCGATATCACATTGTTAATTTGAATAAAATTACAAACTTTTTTTCATATTTTTTTTACCTACAGAGTACTTAACGGTGTGAATTTTGATTCCTTGTACAAGGCCATTGAGTTGTTCGTTTCGCATGCCATTTGCGCCACCGTGTCTTATTTAATGTTCTGGTCGATACCACATCGTTACTTTAAAGAAAAACACATCCTTATTTTTCGTACTTTTTTCATATCCACAGAGTACATAACGGTGTGATTTTTGATTCCTTGTACAAGGCCATTTCGGGTGTCCATTTTGCATGCCGTTTGCGCGGACGTGCCTTATTTAACGTTTGTTCGATATGTCATTGTCATTTCGAAAAAATTTACAAACTTTTTTTCATATTTTTTTTCCACGGATTACTTAAGGGTATGAATTTTGATTCCTTTTACAAGGCCATTCGGGTGTCCGTTTTGCATGCCATTTGCGTCTCCGTGCATTATTTAACATTCTGATTGATATCACATCGATACTTTGAAGAAAATCACAACCTTATTTTTCATTCTTTTTTCATACCCATAGATTACTTAACGGTGTGATTTTTGATTCATTGTACTACGTCATTCGGGTGTCCGTTTTGCATGCCGTTTTTGCCGATGTGTCTTATTTAACTTTCTGGTCGATGTCACATCGGTACTTCATAGAAAATTACAAACCTTTTTTTGTACTTTGTTTGTACCAACAGAGTACTTATCAGTGTGATTTTGATTCAGTGTGCAAGGACATTCTGGTGTCCGTTATCCTTGCCGTTTTGGCCGACGTGCCTTATTTAACGTTCTGGTCGACATAACATGGTTACTTCAAAGAAAATTTCAAAAAAAATCATACTTTTTTTGTACCACAGAGTACTTAACAGTGTGAATTTTGATTCATTGTAAAAGGTCATTTGGGTGTCCATTTTGCTTGCCATTTGCACCGCCGTGCTTGATTTAACGTTCTGGTCGATATTACAAGCGGTACTTCGAAGACAATAACATCCTTATTTTTTGTTCTTTTTTAATACCCACTGAGTACTTAACGGTGTGATTTTTGAATCCTTATACAAGGCCATTCGGGAGTCCGCTTTGCATTCCATTTGCACCGCCATGCCTTATTAACGCTCTGGTCGATATCACATCGTTACTTTGAAGAAATTTCAACTTTTTATGTTGTACTTTTCCTTACATATATAGTACTTATCGGTTTGATTTTTGATTCCTTGTACGGGTGAATTCGTGTGTCCATTTTGCATGTTTTTTTCACCGCCGTGCTTTATTTATTGTTCTGGTCGATATCACATCGTTACTTTAAACAAAGTTAAAAAAAATTGTACTTTTTTTGTACCCACAGATTACTTAATGGTGTGATTTTTGCTTCATTGTACAAGGCCATTCTGGTGTCTGTTTTGGATTACGTTTGCGCCGACGAGCTTTATTTAACATTCTAGTCGATATCACATCGTTACTTTGAAAAAAATTAAAACCTATTACTTTGTACTTTTTCAATACCAATAGAGTACTTAACGGTGTGATTTTTGATTCATTGTACAAGGGAATTCGTGTGTCCTTTTTGCATGTTTTTTGCACCGCTGTGCGTTATTTATTGTTTTGGTCGATATCACACTGTTACTTTAAATAAAATTTAAAAAAAAATTTATGAACTATTTTTGTACCCAAAGAGTACTAAATGGTGTGATTTTGATTCTTTTTACAGGGCCATTTGGGTGTCCGTTTCACATTCCGTTTGTGCCGACGTGCCTTATTTAACGTTCTGGTCGATATCACATCGTTTCTTCAAAGAACATTACAAACTTTTTTGTCGTACTTTTTTTTTGAACCCATAGAGTACATAACGTTGTGAGTTTTGATTCCTTGTACAAGGCCATTCTGGTGTCCGTTTTGATAGATTTTGCTCCGTCGTGCCTTATTTATCGCTCTGGTCGATATCACATCAGAACTTTAAAGAGAATTACAAACTTTTTTATGAACTGTTTTTGTACCCACCGATTAGTTAATGGTGTGATTTTTGATTCATTGTACAAGGCCAAACGGGTGTCAGTTTCACATGTCGTTTGCGCCACCGTACCTTATTTAACATTCTGGTCTGTTGGTCCCCTGGAAAGGCAAACACAAGTTTATAGGGGGTGAATAAACTTGTCACCAAAAACAAGATTTTAATCAATTAAGGTTCAATTTTAACTTGTGTGGAGTTGAGCTGACAAAGCTGAGTTTAAGTCAAACTGACTTATACAAAACTAAGTCAACCGGCAGCGGATATTATTCTAGGCTTTTACATGATCTTGTTATTCTCTTATGAAAGCTAAGTATGTAAAACTGAATTATGATGAATGTCAGTTTGTGAACTGTGAGTTGTGTAACAATCAGTTATCTTATGCAAACAAAAATAAGTACTGTAATTAACAGATAACATAATGTAAATACATAAAGTAAGTGAAACAAGAGTTATAGAGGTTCCAGGCGGTGTAATCCTGTCAGTCCTCTCTTCCCCTGTGGTGTAGGAGGAGAATTCCACTAGAACTTCTTGAGGTGAGTAGTTACAAAAAGTCCTAAACAATTGTCCTTGGCTTCCTTGCTTCACTATCTAAACAGTCAAAGAACAGGTTGGATTGTTGCTCTTCAAATGCTTTAGCCACTGGTCCTTGAAGGGTTACGTACGCCTCTTCACCCGCTACCACCACAAACACAGTCTACCCGACTGCTGATACAACTTCCTTGGCAAATCCTTCACTAGATTCCTTCACCGTCTAAACCTTCGATGTAGAATCAAAGTTGGGCTGAGAATCAATAAATTGATTCTCGTTTGTGGATCTTCAAAGTGTCTGAATCTAGATAAATTCTGTGTAGCTTGAACACTTGAAGAAATCCCTGATTGATCTTGTTAGCTCAGAGATGATAGCAATTTGAATGAAAGAGACTAGTGCACAAAATGCTTGCAATCTTGTTAGTTCTTGATAAATCTTCATATTCGATCCTTGGTGCAAAGTCCTCTATTTATAGTGTAAGGTCCAACGTTCATCTTTCTTGAATTTGAATTGTATCAACATCTATCTTGTAACGGCTATGTTTGTGACCGTTCTGACTTGTCATTATTTCATCAAATGGAATTGCTTTCTTTACAACGTACGACTGTTCAATCAGTTGTTGGATGACTGACTTATAAAACTGAGTTTCCTGATCAGTTTTATACAGAGTTCGTCAGTTGTCAGTTTCATAACTGTCTTGGAGCATTAACTTAGATTTTACTCTTCTTCAAATATCAGTACTCCAGCTTTTCATCTAATTATCATTGACTTAATCAGAGTACACCATAAGTATATATTATCTAAGAATTCATTGTCCTTTTGATTCTTAGGTCTTCATATAAGATCCATAAAGTCAGTTCAGGTCACAACAAACTTGATTGAAGTCTAACTTTACAGTCTCGACTTGTGATATTCATAACTGAGTTTGAGCCCTCAGTTCTTCAATCTTTGATAACTGAGTCTGTGTCCCTCAGTTCTTCTATCTTCTAGATAATCCAACTGAGTCTGTGTCCCTCAGCAAACTTACCTTCTTCAGTTCTGAGTGACCTTCAGTTCTTGGTGTATTCTAAGTCAGTTTTGATAAGTTGTCTTTCCAGTTTCTTAGATGATTTCTAGTTTCCGTTTTACGAAACTTCTATCTATTACAGTGCTTGTCTGATGTAACCTATAGAAATATCAGACTCTAGTAAAACCTATACATTCATTTGTAGACATCTTTTAGCTTTTCACTATAACAGGTGGTCTCAGCACTCCATCAATGGGGTTAAGATAATAGCTGATTAAATATAATGAATTATCATCAAAACATAAATTTTATTTCCAACAATTTCCCCCTTTTTGATGATGCCAAAACTCTCCTTAATAGAAAAGCTTAAAGATAAATAAAATTAAAAGAAAATGTAAAACTGGAAATCATTAAGCTATGCAAAAACTGGAATAGTTACACATTAGTAAAAACTGAAATGAGAGGTAAACTGTTCTCTGTGCTCTTTGTGTAACTAATTCATATTTCCTTTCCTGATCATGAAGTTGATAAGCGTTTTCCAGCTTGGTGTCTTCTTTGGAGAATGTCTTGAGATAATCCACTTGACTGGAACGCTTCCATTTTCTCCATAAGACTAACTTAGGTAAAGCTGATTCATCCTTGTAGCAGTTTTCAAATTCTCTAACATCAGCTTTCATTTGTTCAGTTTTGTCTCTGATCTGCAACTTTTCTTCAATCTTCTTGATCTTCTTATAGTGTGCCATCCTTTAATTGTGATACTGCTCAGATAAAAAGTAAGCAAGAGATTCTTCATAGGTTTTGTCTTTGTATTTCAGGTTGACATTGTTGTGATCATTGACAAATTTCATCCACAAATCCTTTGTTAAAGTAGCTGTTCTTTCTCCAGGTTGACTGTATTTTTCAATGAGCTGCTAGTCAGTTAGTTCTTTCTCAAGAACATAAGGATCTATTTTTGATTTGTATTTCTTCCCTTCTTTTTCCAGCTTCATATTTTCATCGAGTAATCTCAGCTTTTCTTCTTCAGCTTTCCCCTTTTTGGCATCATACAACTGATTTACCAACTGATGGGTTGCATGTTGATCTGTTGAGATAGTCTTTTGAGAATTAAGCACTTCTTTCAACTGAGTTTCTAACACATAAATCTGCGCTGATTTAAATGCCACTGTGCTTGGGCATGTGTCTCTCTATCTTCCATGGTTGATACTTCAAGTTTCTCTTTAAGGCGAAATTTCTTATCTTTGAAATGGAAGACGATTTAATAATAATATCCAACTTGGTGTGGTGAGAGCGTCCGTTGCTTTCGATAATCCAAGTATCCGAAATATCTTTCAAAAGGCCATTGTAAGCATCCTTTTGATTGAGCATAATCTTCAGATTTTCTTGTACTTTGCTCATTTCATCTTTTGTCAAAAATTCAGATAGATCTGTTGTCAGTACTTTCCTAGATCAGCACAGAATGCAAAGGCTAATGAATTTCTGAGTTTGAAACAAGGAAGATACACTACAGTGACTCAGTACTCCCAGAAATTTCATGAGTTAGGCAGGTTCTACCCTGAAATCATGAGGAGCAAAGTGAAGAAGATTGACAAGTTTATGGAAGGATTGTCACATGAAGTGGCAAAGGGCATGCTAGGAGATAGACCTACCAGCATGGCAAGCGTCATGGATAGAGCTTTGATTGCGGAAAGATTTGCTAGTAGACAGACGGTTGTAGTTGGAGATAAGAGGTCCTTCTCGAATTATCAGGGAAGTAGTAGAGGAGCACCGCAGCAGAATGTTAAGAGGACAGGAAATCCGGCCACGAAGAGTTCAGCAAGTGGAACGCCGTCGGTTTGTGCTAAGTGTAACAAGACACTTACAGGAGAGTGCATGACAGGTAGCTTGAGTATTTTCCACTTTGTGGGAAGTGGGACATTACTCGAGGCGTGTCCTAAGAAGCTCTCTCAAGGTAATCGAGCGGGGAGGACGAGGTAACCCGCAGGTAATCGTATTACCATGGGTAGCGAACAGATTCGTGTCTTTGCAAAGAATCTGAGAACCGGAAGAGTTAGATGACCTTGTGGTGACAGGTACTTTTCAGTGTTTGTGTATATTATAGATATTTAATATGATATAGCACGCATATGATATTACATATTTGTACTTAAATTTATTCACTTGTTAGGTACCATAATCATAGATAATCTAGCAGTTTCAGCTCTATTTGATACCGGAGCTTCAGGGACTTTTGTTTCCTCTAAGATAGCTAAGAAGTTGAACCTACCTCTTAAGGAATTGGAGAGACCTTTGAGCTTAACCAAACCTTTGGGCAGAGTTACTTGATGTGCTCAAGTCACACCCCAAGTTGATATTAGAGTTGGGACTTACAAGTGCCAGCATGCATTGACAGTGTTGGATTTCTCAGACTTTGATGTTATCCTGGGTATTGACTGGTTGTCCAGAAATTACATCTACTTGGATTGTATAGGTAAGAGGGTGATCTTTAAGGCCCCAGGAAAATCAGCTAAGACGTTTCAGGGTAACGTATACAAGCCTAGCAAGGGTCGTCATCCGATTATCTCAGCAGTTAAAGCCCGTAGAGCTTTGAAGAAGAATTTCCAGGGTTTCGTTGTTTATGCATTAGATAAGGAAAAGCATAGGCCCGAGTTGGGAGAGACTCGTGTAGTTAAGTATTTTCCTGAAGTTTTCCCGGAAGACTTGCCTGGACATATGCCTGATATGGCCATAGAGTTTCAGATTGAATTGATTGCAGGAGCATCACCAGTGGCTAAAGCACCCTATAGGATGGCACCAGCGGAGTAGAAAGAGTTGAAAACTCAGCTTAGGGAGATGCTAGAGAAAAACATCATCCAGCCAAGTACATCACCATGGGGAGCACCGGTCTTGTTTGTGAAGAAGAAAGATGGGAGTATGCGTTTGTGCATCGACTACAGAGAGCTGAATAAACTGACAATCAAGAATAAGTATCCCTTACCAAGGATTGATGATATGTTCAGTCAGTTGCAAGGTAAGAAGGTGTTCTCTAAGATTGATCTTAGGTCCGGTTATCATCAGTTGAAGATCAAGGTGTCATATATACCTAAGACAGCCTTCAGTACGAGATATGGACATTATGAGTTTTTGGTCATGCCGTTTGGACTCACTAATGCTCCATCGAAGTTCATGGACTTGATGCAAAGAGTTTTCATGCCTTATCTCGATAAGTCTGTGATAGTTTTCATAGGCAATATCTTGGTAAACTCTAAGGATGAGAAAGAGCATGAAGAACACCTAAGGGTAGTTCTACAGACCTTAAAAGAGAACAAATTGTATGCCAAGTTTTCTAAATGTGAGTTTTGGTTGGACCAGGTTAGTTTTCTTGGGCATATAATTTCTGGAGAAGGCATTGATGTGGATCCCGTGAAGATAGAAGCCGTTTCTAAGTGGCCTAGACCGACGTCAGTAACAAAGATAAGAAGTTTCTTGGGTTTAGCTGGGTACCACCGGAAGTTTGTGCAGGATTTCTCTAAGATAGCTACACCTCTCACGAGGCTCACTCAAAAGAACGTTAAGTATGAGTGGACCAATGAATGTGAGGAAGCCTTTCAGACTTTGAAAGAAAAATTGACCACAACACCTGTGTTAGCATTACCGGAGGTCTTTGGTAACTATGATGTTTATACAGATGCATCGGGTCAGGGTTTGGGTTGTGTTTTGATGCAATCAGGAAAGGTAATTGCTTACGCATCTAGGCAGTTAAAGGTGCATGAGAAAAAATACCCTACACACGACTTGGAGTTGGCAGTAGTGGTGTTCGCTCTGAAGCTTTGGAGACACTACTTGTATGGTGTCAAGGCAAGGATCTTCACGGATCATAATAGTCTTAAGTTCTTCTTTACTCAGGAGAACCTGAACATGAGACAAAGAAGATGGTTAGAGTTCGTAAAAGATTACGACTTGGACATTCAATACCATCCGGGTAAAGCGAATGTTGTAGCTGATGCACTTAGCCGGAGAGAGGTTAATGCTATCACTACCTTGCAGGAAGTTGTGGATCAGTTGGATAGGATGCAGATTCAAGTGATTGAAAGGAAGGGTGAAGATCAGACTTTGGCGCCATTGATGGCAAGGTCAGATTTGCTAGATGAGATTCGGGCTAAGCAAGATAAAGACCCGGTGTTGATTGACTTGAAGCGAGTAGCTCGAGAGAAGCCTATAGTGGGTTATCAGTTGGACAAGAGTGGACATCTTTGGTACGGAGACCGTTTATATGTGCCTGATGAGGACGGCCTAAGAGAGAAGGTTATGGATGAAGGCCAGGAGGTTTGTTGAAACCTTTGGAGGTACCGGAATGGAAATGGGAGAATATCACGATGGATTTCATCACCGGTTTGCCTAAGACGAAGGGCGGTCATGACAAGATTTGGGTGATTGTGGATAGACTTACAAAATCAGCCCATTTCTTGCCATGTAAAGTGGACATGCCTATAAAGAAGTTTGCTACTATGTATATCGACAATATAGTGAAACTTTATGGTGTGCCTTTATCTATTGTATCCGACAGGGATAGTAGATTTATCATTCTCTTCTGGAAGGGCTTACAGAAAGCTTTTGGGACGAAGACTGATTTAAGTACAGCGTTTCATCCGCAGACGGATGGGTAGTCAGAGAGAACAATTCAGACTCTCGAGGATATGCTTAGATCTTGTGTTTTGGATGCCGGAGGATCATGGATAGATTACCTCAATTTGGCTGAGTTTTCTTACAACAATAGTTACCATGCTAGTTTGGAAATGCCACCTTTTGAGGCCTTGTACGGTAGGAAGTGTAGAACTCCACTTTACTGGGATGAAGTGGGAGAGAAACATAACACAGGACCAGAGATGGTTCAGCAAGCCAAGAAGAAGATCGAGTTGATAAGGAAGAATCTGAAGGCCGCTCAAGATCGTCAAAAGAGTTGGGCCGATGTTAGAAGAAGACCGCTAGAGTTTGAGGTCGGGGATAGAGTTTACCTTCGAGCGTCTCCAATGAAGGGTATCAAGAGGTTCGTACAGAAAGGAAAGCTAAGTCCAAGGTATGTAGGACCTTTTGAAGTCATAGAAAGAGTTGGGAAGTTGGCTTATACACTTCGGTTACCAGATTCGATGTCTAGGGTCCACAATGTTTTCCATGTATCGATGCTTAGGAAGTGTCTATCTAAAGAGGATGTGGAATCTGAGATTGATCCAGAAGTGTTGCAAGATAATCTTTCATACGTGGAGAAGCCATTAAAGATTCAGGATAGAAAAGAGAAGATGATAAAGAGGCAAGTGATCCCGTTAGTATTAGTGCAATTGAGCAATCATGCACCGACGGAAGCCACTTGGGAAGTGGAAGCGGACATGTTCAACGAGTTCCCAGAGTTCCCTCATCTACTAGGTACGATCTAGTTTCGAGGACGAAACTCCTCTTAAGGTGGGAGGAATGTAATATCCCGATTTTTCTAAAAGGGCATCCTTGTCTTTACATGAAAAATCTAATATTTGATTTTGTTTTAAAAGGATTAAAAGAAAAAGGGAAAAGAAAAGGAAAAGGATTAATTGGATTTAATTAATAAGGAATAATTAGATTTAATTGGGATTATAAAAGGAAAACTAATCCTAAATTAACCTAGTTGATGTTTTACGCAAAAATAATCTGAGAGGCGCAAGTTTGGAGAAAGAAAGAAAATGAGAGAATTTTGAATCTCTAGGCTAATCCGTTGATAAAAAACACAGACATCTCAAGAGAGAAAGGATCACCGCGAGAAGAGGATCGTTTTGATATCAACAATCCCTAAATCCGTTAACGTAAGTTTTTTTTTCCCTCGTCGTTCTTGTCATTAGGGTTTGTTCATCATCATTGTTAAGCTGCGTTTTTCTGAGTATAAACATCGTATGATCGCCTTCGGATTGATCGTTTATAGGTTTGGAGTTAAAGGTTAAACTTTTGACGGGTTGAAGCTTTGGATCGTTGTACCACGCAATTCATGGTAACGTGGTGTTCTTATCGTATGACTAAGGTGTCGTAAGGTTATAGAGAAATTTGTATGTTATTTGCATTGTCTTTAATCTGTCAATGTTGGAGTTTAGGGTGGAATTGGGTTGGAAATCACGTTTTGACAGTTGCAGATTTTCTGGGTAATATCCCAGGCAGACGGGCGTTTGCACAAGGGCAAACGGGCGTTTTCGGTAGCGGCAGCTCAAATGAGCATTTGGGGTATTGCGGATGGGCGTTTGAGGGTTCATTTTAGATACAGGATGTGGCTGATTTTCACGAACGGGCGTTTGGGGTTTGGGGGGCTTTCGTTCAAAGCGCACGGGCGTCTCACCGTGTCAAACGGGCGTCTATTGGGGTCAAACGGGCGTTTGACCTATTTATTCTGTTTTTCACTGTTTTTCATGTCAGCTTGGTTTTAGGCTTTATAATCATGTCTTTACTGCTTAACCTTATGTGGCAAAAATCCTTGAATTAGCTTTTGAGGCATTTCGTTTTGTCACCATATGAATTCCCTAAAAAGATGAAGTGTGGGACCGTCGAAAGCTTTGGATTTGCCTTGTGCTTCGATAAGCTAGGGTTTATCGATGTCTGTGTATGTGCTAGGTTATGTTAGATTCTAGTGGTCTTAAGAAGAGGGAGTAGACTGATAGGTGAGCCTTTTACGTGAATCAACTTAGGTGGCTAGTTAAACATTTAATCAAACGTATGTGCTAGATTAATAATCTTAAACATCATGCAATGCTTGGTATGGCATAGTACAATATCGCGATGTGTTCTCTGACCAGACAAAGTAGACTGTACCCATGCCGGTCAATCGATTGGCTAGATAAAGCGTCTGGTGCATTCGCCGGTCATCACACTATCGGGACTCGAGATATTCCCGGGCTACTAGAGCGTGTCTCTAAGTAGGTTGCACCCAGTTGTCCTAGTACATCCTATTACTAGGCGTAGTGCCCTTGTTATTCATGATGTAACAAACTTGAGCTAAGCTAGATACCTTTGGAACCTCATGTTATGCTATGAACATAATGTGATAGTTAGCTAGGGTTATTAATGGAATGAATTAATAAAAGACGGTGTTGCTTTTATTTCTTTATGAGACCGACGTTGTACGATCTTCTACGCGTTACTAAGTACGTATGTACTTACCCCGTGACTTTTGTTGGTCTTTCTCTTTCCACAAAGAAGATGAACATGTTTCTAATGAGGATGAGTTCTTCAACGAGGACGTGTGAGATGGAGCTCGTGAAGACTTGGTTTCTTAGTTTTGTTTCCTTTCAAACAATGTTGTCTTTCCTTGGATTAGTTCCGTTGAATTATTTTGGATTTGAATGTTGGTTGGTTTAGTATTCTTTATTGGATTTAGTTCTACAGCATTGAAAACCGTGTGTTCGATCTTTTATTTTCCCGAGTCGTTTTTTCTTCCGTGTCGTTTTAGTTATGATGTGTGACGTAAGGCTTACATATATTGTTGAATTTTATTTGATTATATTTGTGCCGAGCGCTCTTTCCGGATAAGGACTCGTGTCTGCAGGAACGGGCGTTACAATCGGTTTGATCTTTTATCTCAAATCTAGGTGGTTGTTGAACGAGACTTCTTCTTCTAGAATCCCATTCAAAATGCGCTTTTGACATCCATCTCGGTACACTTTGAATTTCTTGTGAGCAGCAAAGGCAAGAAATAGTCTGATTGCTTCCAATCTTGCAACTGGTGCATAAGTTTCATCAAAATCTATGCCTTCAGCTTGAGAATATCCTTTAGCTACATGTCTAGCTTTGTTTCTAATGATATTCCCATCTTTATCAAGCTTGTTTTTGTAAACCCATTTTGTGCCAATGATGTTTACATGATCTGGTCTGTCTACTAGTTCCCATACTTGATTTCTTTCAAACTCATTAAGTTCTTCTTGCATATCTAATATCCAATCTGGATCTTTCAAATCTTCTTCTATTTCTTTAGGTTCAGATTGAGATAGAAAACATGCAACCATTGCATCTAGTTGATGTCCGGTTCAACACCGACTTTGTGTATCACCAATCACATGTTCTTCGAGGTGATTCCTCATCCATTGATAAACTGGGCTTGCATCATGGGATCTAAATTCGTTGAATCTGTTCTTGATTTTCTTTGCCATGATCATCTTGAACCGGATCGTAATCATGTTGTTCAATTGTGGGTGGTTCAATTGTTGGAAACGAGGTTGATCTTGATCTGATGATTCTAAAACTCTTAATCTTCCAATGTCGACAAAAATTGATTCTGGTAATTGAGGTTTGAGACCGAGAAACCGGTTCGGTCTATCTTCAGTTTCTTCTCCAGGAAAGTTAGGTTCATCAAATACTACGTGTATTGATTCTTCATGCTTAAGTGTCCTTTTGTTCAGTACTCTAAATGCTTTGCTGACACTTGAATATTCCAGAAATATTCCTTCATCCACTTTGGGCTGAAAGACAAGAAGTTGATCTTTTCTATTATTGTGTATGAAACACTTGCTTCCTAATGCATGAAAGTATGAAACATTTGGCTTTCTGCCATTCCATATTTCATAAGGAGTTTTTTCATGCCTTTTATTCATGAGAGCTCTGTTTTGTGTGTAGCAAGCTGTGTTAACTGCTTCTGCCCAATATCTTTCAGGCAATTTTGCTTCACAGATCATAGTCCTTCCTGCTTCTTTGAGTGTTCTATTTCTTCTCTCAGATACATCATTCTGTTGAGGTTTTGCAATTGCTGCAAGTTGATGTAAAACACAATTTCTTCACAATATTCAATAATCACTTTGTTAAGGCATTTAGTTCCTTTATCTGATCTTATCTTTACAACTGAGACACTCTTCTGATTCAGAAGTCTCTTGAGGAGTTCTGTAAGTCTTTGTTTGGTTTCACTTTTATTTGTTAAGACAATCACTCAAGTATATCTTGAAAAATCATCTACTACCACAAATGTATACTTATTTCCACTAATACTGATTGGAGTGATAGGTCCACATAAGTCCATATGTAGTAGCTCCAGAACTCTGGTTGTTGAATGCTGTGATTTTGTCTTGAAACTTGCTTTTGTTTGCTTTCCTTGCTGACAAGCATCACATAAACTATCCTTCTTGTAGGAGATCTCAGGTAGTCCAATTACTAACTGTTTCTTGACAAGGGTGTTGATGTCATCAAAGTTAAGATGACTCAGTTTCTTGTGCCATAACTAGCCGATTTCTGATTTGGTATGCGCAAGTAAACAAGTTTCTGCAACTGCTGTAGTCCAATCTACAACATACATATTCTCTTCTCTTCTTCCAGCTAGAACAACTTGAAATGCTCTTTCGCTGACGAAAATACAGAAATCCTTGTCAAATGTAACTCTGTATCCCATGTCACAAAATTGACTAGTGCTGAGTAGATTATAATGCAATCCTTCTACATAACATACATTCTTGATTGTGAGTCCATATGTGATCAAGGTAACATAACCTTTGGTGTATCCAGGTTTGTCTTTGCTTCTAAAATTTTTGGTCCATCCTTGGCAATAAAATTACCGAGACAGTCTTGCTCTTTGTCATTTGTCTTGAGCAACCACTGTCAAAGTACCATATATCCTGCAAAATAAGTTAAACATTTTTAGGTACCCAACTCTGCTTGGGTCCATGGGGGTCGCTTGTCGCATAACCTTGGGAATATAACCTTTAGGTATTCTCTCGATATTGTTGCACTTGTTTTCATATATGTAAGCCACACTCCCATAGTATCTATGCTTGACCTGTGTTTTACTTATATGATCTCTCGATCCTTTGATCAAATCGATTTCCATGATGTTTTCTATTGTTGAAACTTGAATAATAACCATCATTTCTTTTTACTGAGGTTTTATATCATGGATCGCCATGAGTCCTTTGCTGACCTTTGGACTGAAATTTGTGATAAGTTTTTTGTCTGAAATGATTGTTTTTATTAGCTTGAATAGTGCTTTCAGAGAAATTCCAGTCATCATCAGTTGGAAATAATCTGCCTTTCCTCCTGACTTTGTGAATCATTGAATAATTAATATTCTTGGATTTATTTTGACTGAAGTTTTTCTGGTTCTTAGCCTGATAATCTTTAGTAGAATCAGCAGTTGATCTACCTTTTCGATTTTCATGATGTACAGTTGTTTTACCTTTTTGGTTGTTCCTGTTATTGGTTACATCTGACTTCTTTGAAAACTGACGCTGTGACTGACCTGATTCACGTTGAACTTGTTTTACTGGTTCAGCCTGCTTCTTAGTTTGAGGACATTGTTCAGCTACGAACTTAACACCAGTTCTGGCATTAGGTTCAGTTGCCTTACTCGTTCCTCCCTTCGAAGTTTGTTGTGTATCAAATCCTAAGTCAGTTTTATCTCCATATGGCTTGCCTGATTTGAATCCAGTTGCTAAACTAGATTGAGCAAATGATTCAGTTGCTGCTGCTGAAGCAGTAGACTAATACTGATTCTTTCATTTACTACTGCTGCTTAGTTTTAATGTGTTCAGTTCATCATTCGATCTTTTGACCTCTATAATTAGAGATTCTTTCTCAACTTTGATTGATTCATAACCAAATTGTATGGTAAATGTCGACTCATCAATTCACAAGAGTTTCTTCTAGTTCTGAGTTCTTTGGATTGGAATCAGCTGTTGAAGAACATGCATTATGCATGGAAATCTGAGCTGAGCTGTATTTAGAATTTGATTCACATACCTTATTGCAATCTTCCATGTGTGCCATTAAAGATGCATCATCAGATAACCTTTTGTACCAAACCAGAGTCGACTCATCTCCAAATTCTAACAATGCTCTTCTCACGTTCTTCTTTGTTGATTCTTCTTTGCATTCGCCGGGCATTCACTTTTTATAATGTCCAGGTTTCTTGCAATTGAAACAGAGATACTCATCATCTTTTCTTTCTCAGAATCTTCTTAATGAACTTCGAGTTACAGGATGACCATTCTTCATCCTTAAGATTCGACTCATCATGAGTGCCATTTGATCCTCCATTTCATCCAACTGTTGAAGATTTTTTGTGGATGTTTCTTGAGAGTCATTGGATGCTGCTGCAAGTGCTATGGTTTTTGGTTCTTCCAGAGCATTGATTATTGCAGCTGTGCTTGTAAAATCTTCATTGAATTCATAAGCTTTCAAATCTGAGAAGATTTTGAAGGAGTCCTCTATGTCAAGTCTTCTAGATTCTTCCATTGCAGTGACCTTCATCTTCCAACACATTGGCAAGGCCTTCAATATTCTTGTATTGATTACTTTCTTTGTGTATTCAATCTTGAGCAGGTCTAATTCATCCATGACAGCACTGAATTTTGTCTCCATTTGGTCAATGGTCTCTCCAGATTTCATCTTGAAATTTCCAAACTTCTGCTTTGCAACTAAGATTTTGTTCTCTTTGATTGAGTCAGTTCCTTCACAAACTGATTGAATTTTGTCCTATATTTTCTTGTCAGTTGTGCAGTCTTTCACCTTCAAGTACATGTTGCTATCAAGAGTTCTGAGAATGTAATCCATAGCAACGTTGTTGAGATTATTTCTCTTGCGATCATCAATGGTCCATTCAAATTTTTAGGTTTTGGAACTCAAACTTGATTTTCACCAACAAATGCAGATGTGCGTGATCTGGATTGGTCCATCAGTGAGCACGTCCATCATCTCATCATGAGTATCAGCTAAAAAGGCCTACATACGACATTTGTATTCATCAAACCTATCCATGTTGCACATTAGCATTTGTCTTGCATACTGATTGCTATCCATTGTAAGTGAGAGAAGAATTGATTATAGGAAAACTAGAAATTGAGCTTTCTAATGAGAACAACTAGAGGAGATTTAGAACAATTATCAGTTACTTGTTCTATGTCGGAACAGAAAACTCAACTCTAGTACCAATTGTTGGTCCCTTGGAAAGGCTAACACAAGTTTATAGGGGGGGTGAATAAACTTGTCACCAAAAACTAGATTTTATTCAATTAAGGTTCAGTTGTAACTTGTGTGGAGTTGAGCTGACAAAGCTGAGTTTAAGTCAAACTGACTTATACAAAACTGAGTCAACGTGCAGCGGATATTATTCTAGCCTTTTACTTGATCTTGTTATTCTCTTGTGAAAGATAAGTATGTAAAACTGAATTCTGATGAATGTCAGTTTGTGAACTGTGAGTTGTGTAACAATCAGTTATCTCATGCAAACAAAAATAAGTATTGTAATTAACAGATAACAGAATGTAAATGCGTAAAGTAAGTGAAACAAGAGTTATAGAGGTTCCAGGTGGTGTAATCCTATCAGTCCTCTCTTCCCCTATAGTGTAGAAGGAAAATTCCACTCGAACTTCTTGAGGTGAGCTGTTACAAAAAGTCCTAAACTATAGTCCTTGGCTAATCCTAGCTTCATTATCTAAACAGTCAAAGAACAAGTTGGATTGATACTCTTCAAATGCTTGAGCCACTGGTCCTTGAAGGGTCACGTATGCCTCTTCACCAGCTACCACCACAAACATAGTCTACCCGACTGCTGACAAAACTATCCTTGGCAAATCCTTCACTGGATTCCTTCACAGTCTAAACCTTTGATGCAGAATCAAAGTTGGGTTGAGAATCAATAAATTGATTCTTGTTTGTGGATTTTCAAAGTGTCTGAATCTAGATAAATTCTGTGTAGCTTGAACACTTAAAGAAATTCTTGATTGATCTTTTTAGCACAGAGATGATAGCAATTCGAATGAACGAGACTAGTGCACAAAATGCTTGTAATCTTGTTAATTCTTGATAAATCTTCATATTCGATCCTTGGTGCAAAGTCATCTATTTATAGTATAAGTTTCCAACATTCATCTTACTTGAATTAGAATTGTATCAACGTCTATCTTGTAACGTCTATATTTGTGACCGTTCCGACTTGTCAGTATTTTATCCAATAGAATTGCTTTCTTTACAACGTACGACTGTTCTATCAGTTTTTGGATGACTGACTTATAAAACTAAGTTTCCTGGTCATTTTTATACTGAGTTCGTCAGTTGTCACTCTCATAACTGTCTTGGAGCATTAACTGAGATTTTACTCTTCTTCAAATATCAGTACTCCAGTTTTTCATCTGATTATCATTGACTTAATCAGAGTACACCATAATAATATATTATCTAAGAATTCATTGTCCTTAAGATTCTTAAGACTTCATACAAAATCTATAATGTCAGTTCAGGTCACCACAAACATGCCTGAAGTCTAACTTTAGAGTCTCGACTTGTGATCTTCATAACTGAGTTTGATCCCTCAGTTCTTCAATCTTTGATAACTGAGTCTGTGTCCCTCATCTTCTGCCTTTCTAGATAAGCCAACCTGAGTCTGTGTCCTCAAAGAAACTTACCTTCTTCGGTTCTAGTGAGCTTGGTTCTTGGTGTATTCTAAGTCAGTTTTGATAAGTTATCTTTCTAGTTTCTTAAATGATTTCCAGTTTCAGTTTTACGACATTTCTATCTAATACAGTGCTTGTCTGATGTAACTTATACAAATATGAGACTCTAGTAAAACCTATACATTCATTTCTAGACATCTTTTAGCTTTTCACTATAACAGCTGGTCTCAGCACTCCATCAATTGGGTTAAGATAATAGCTGATTAAATATGATGAATTATCATCAAAACATAAATTTTATTTCCAACAATTTCCCCCTTTTTGATGATGCCAAAACTCTCCTTAAAAGAAAAGCTTAAAGATAAATACCATTAAAAGAAAATGTAAAATTGGAAACTGGATTTCATTAAGATATGCAAAAACTAGAATAGTTACACATTAGTAAAAACTGAAATGAGAGCTAAACTGCTTCTCTCAGTGTTTTTGCGTAACTAACTCATATTTCCATTCCTTATCATGAAGTTGATAAAAAATTTCCAGCTTGGTGTCTTATTTAAAGAATATCTTGTGATAATCCACTTGACTGGAACGCTTCCATTTTCTCTATAAGACTAACTTAGGTAAAGTTGATTCATCCTTGTAGTAGTTTTCAAATTCTACAACATCAGCTATCATTTGTTCAGATTTGTCTTTGATCTGCAACTTTTCTTCAATCTTCTTGATCTTCTTACAGTGTGCCATCTTTTGATTGTGATACTGGTCAGATAAGAAGTAGACAAGTGATTCTTCATAGGTTTTGTCTTTGTATTTCATCTTGACATTGTTGTGATCATTGACAAAACATAAATAAGGCAAAACATAAATTTTATTTCCAACATGGTCGATATCACATCGTTACTTCAATGAAAAATACTCTATGGTTACCAAAAAAAGTACCAAAAAAGGGTTTGTACTTTTCTTTGAAGTAAGGATATGATATCGACCAGATTGTCAAATAAGGCACGTCGGCGCAAACGGCATGCTAAACGGACACCGTAATGTCCTCAGACAAGGAATCAAAAATCACACCATTTTTTCATTTTGTTTAAATTAACGATGTGATATCGATTAGAACAATAAATACGCGGTATTTAGCAAAAACATGTAAACGGCTACACAAATTCCTTTGTACAAGGAATCAAAAATCACACCGTTAAGAATTATATTGGTATGGGAAAAGTACAAAATAAAATGTTGTAATTTTCATCAAGTAATGATGTGATATCGGCCGAACATTAAATAAGGCACACGGCGCAAAACGGCATGCAAAACGGACACCTGAATGGCTTTGGACAAGGAATGAAAAATCACACCATTAATTTACTCTGGGTATGAAAAGAGTATGAAAAATAAGGTTGTGATTTTGTTCGCTGTAACAATATGATATCGACCAGAACGTTAAATAAGGTACGGTGGTGCAAACGTTATGCGAAACGGAGTCTTGAATGGCCTTGTCCAAGGAATCAAAATTCACACCGTTAAGTACTCTATAGGTAAAAAAAATATGAAAAAATGTTTGTAATTTTCTTTGAAGTAACATTTTGATATCGACCGGACGTTAAATAAGGCTCGTCGGCGCAAACGGCATGCTAAACGGAAACCCGAATGGCCATGTACAAGGAATCAAAAATCACACCGTTAGGTACTTTGTGGGTATGAAAAAAGAACGAAAAATAAGGTTATGATTTTCTTCGAAGTAACGATGTGATATCGCCCAAAGTGTTAAATAAGGCTCAGTGGCACAAACGGCATGCAAAACGGTCACCCGAATGGCCTTGTACAAGGAATAAAAATCAACTCATATAAGTAATCGGTGGGTACAAAAAGTAATGGAAAAATAGTTTGTAATTTTCTTTGAAGTATCGGCGTGATATCGACCGAGAACGAAATAAGGCACGGCAAGCAAAACGGACACCGTAATGACCTTGTACAAGGAATCAAAAATCAAACCGTTAAATACTCAAGGGTACAAAAAAATAAGGAAAAAGGTTTATAATTTTATTTGAAGTAACGATGTGATATCGACTTATTGTTAAATAAGGCATGTTGACGCAAACGGCATGTGAAACGGATACCGTAATGGCCTTTGTACAAGGAATCAAAAATCACACCATTAAGTATCTGTGGGTACAATAAAATGTACAAAAAAATTAAATTTGTTTAAAGTAACGATGTGATATCGATCGTAACAATAAATAAGGCTAAGCGGCGCAAAAAATATGCAAAACAGACACATAAATTCCCTTGTAAAAGAAATCAAAAATCACACCGTTAAGTACTATAAAGGTATGGAAAAAGTACAAAATAAAAGGTTGTAATTTTCTTCGAACTAATGATGTGATATCGACCAGAACATTAAATAAGGCACGGCGGCTCAAACGTCATGCTAAACGGACACCTGAATGGCCTTGTACAAGGAAACAAAAATCACACCGTTAAGTACTTTGTGGGTATGAAAAATGTACAAAAAATAAGGTTGTGATTTTCTTCGAAGTAACGATGTGATATCGATCAGAACGTTAACTAAGACACGGCGGCACAAACAGAATATGAAATTGACACCCGAATGGCCTTGTAAAAGGAATCAAAATTCACACCGTTAGTACTCGTGGGTACAAAAAAGTATGAAATTTTTTTTGTAATTTACTTTGAAGTAACGGTGATATGGACCAAAACGTTAAATAAAAACGCCGGCGAAACGGCATGCGAAAACGGACACCGTAATGGCGCTGTACAAGGATCATAAATCACACCGTTAAGTACTCAGGTACAAAAATACAAAAATGTTTTAAATTTTGTTTGAAATAATGATGTGATATCGATCTTAATGATAAATAAGGTACGGAGGTGCAAAAACATACTAAACGGACACAAGAATTGCCTTGTATGAGGAATCAAAATCACACCGTTAAGTACTGTGGGTAAGAAAAAAAGTACAAAAAAGGGTCATAATTTTCTTCGAAGTAATGATGTGATATCGACTGTAACGTTAAATAAGGCCCGACGGAGCAAACGGCATGCGAATCGACACCAATGGCCTTGTACAAGGAATAAAAATCACACCGTTAAGTAATCGGTGGTTACAAAAAAAGTATGAAAAAAGTTTGCAATTTTCTTTGAAGTACTGATGTGATGTCGACCAGAACGATAAATAAGGCACGGCGGCGCAAATGGCAAGCAAAACGGACACCAGATTGGCCTGGTACATGGAATCAACAATCACACTGTTAAGTATTTTATGGGTACAAAAAAAGTACGGAAAAAAACTGTTTGTACTTTTCTTTGAAGTAATGATGTGATATCGACCAAATTGTTAAATAAGGCATGCCAGCACAAAAGGCATGCGAAACGGACGCCAGAATTTCCATGTACAATGAATCCAAAATCACATCATTATGTACTCTGTGGGTATGAAAAAATTCCAAAAAAAAGATTTTAATTTTTTCAAAGTAACGATGTGATATCGACCAGAACAATAAATAAGGCACGGAGGCATAAAAAACATGCAAAATGGACACACAAATTCCCTTGTACAAGGAATCAAGAATCAATAAAAGGTTGTAATTTTCTATGAAGTAACGATGTGATATCTGCCAGAACGTTAAATAAGGCACGGCGGCACAAATGGCATACAAAACGGTCACCTGAATGGCCTTGTACAAGGAATATAAAATCACACTGTTAAGTACTCTATCGTTATGAAAAAAGTACGAAAAATAATGTTGTGATTTTCTTCGAAGTAACGATGTGATCTCGATCACAACGTTAAATAAGGCACGGCGGTGCAAACGGCATGCGAAATAGACACCCGAATTGCTTTATACAAGGAATCAAAATTCACACCGTTAAGCACTCTATGGGTACAAAAAATTATGAAAAAGTTTTAATTTTCTTTAAAGTAGCGGCGTGATATTGACCAAAACGTTAAATAAGTCATGTCGGTGCAAACGGCATGCGAAACGGGCACTAGAATGGCCTGGTACAAGGTATAAAATACATCGTTATTATGCATCGTCGGTACTAAAAAGTACAAAATAGTTTGTAATTTTGTTTCAAATAACGATGTGATATCGACTTAACGATAAATAAGGTACGGGCGCGCAAAAACATAAGAAACGGACACAAGAATGGCCTTGTACAAGGAATCAAAAATCACACCGTTAAGTAATCGATGGGTATAAAAAAGTATGAAAAAAAGGTTGTAATTTTCTT